>JAZHYW010007363.1:0-37073 GCA_037355805.1 Ixodes ricinus
GTAGTTTTTGCTACTATTGCAATACTTTACAAAATTTTCAGTCTATCCTCAATATGATGGAGCATTTTTTTCAAATCTCGGCTGTCTCTTTCCTGTGTTGAGCAGTGTAAGTACTAATAACAAGTATATGTATATAGCCTATCCATATTCATTTTGTGTTTGGCAAAACAGAAACATGACTATTTTCACTTTTTTTTTGACATTTTAAATAAAAACAAAGTATTTATAGATGACTCACCTTGAGGTACTTTCTCAAACAGGAGCGACTTGGAAGCAGAAGGATCTGGTGGTGCCTCATGTGCTCATACAAGCTTCTACTCTTCATCCGGAGGATTATGCATTCCAAGAGCCAGTTGGCACTGTAACTTATGCCTTTGACTGACTTCCTTTGTGCAGCCCTGAAGCAGTGACGCACAGCTTCCTGCTGTTTTGGAGGCAGAGCTACAATCTGTAAAGTGAAGTATTTGTTTAATATTTTTCCTTGCCAAGGGGAGAACACTGCCACTTCAGTTTTAGCAGCTTTGACAAATATTCAGTATATGGGGCTAATTTAATGGGGCACTCTCATCATCCCACATGGTCTCCAAAGAGAAAATATTCAAAAATATGCAGATTATTGAACTGTACTTGACTCGAATGGAACAAATGTTATGAAGCTGGCGAAAAACAAAATCTTTGGCGGTGCCGGGATTCAAACTGTGGACTCTCAATATCTGGTTGGATGTGCTAACCACTACACCTCACCACCTTCTCTTTTCAGTGTTTCTTATCTGTCTTATTAATGCACTGCAATGAAATGTATCCAATGAGGTGTTATGTAAGTACACACTATATTTTATTGCAATTAATTACTATTATTTTATTAATATGATTAATTATATATTATTATTAATTAGGGAATACCATATTTAATACTATACCGCATTTTAATATATCATTTATCCTATAGACCAGTTGAGGACAAAACAAAGCAGCATGAAATTACAAATTCGCCTGTATGTGTATTAATAGTTTTTCATGATTTGCCTGTGCTGCAGCTACTCGTGGTTACTGGTATGTGTGACCTATGTCAGTGTGACCTAGGCACAGTGCATAATATGTATATAAAGTTAGAGCTGATGTATTTGCAACTCATTGAACTACTTCCAACCACAACAGAACCTCTCCTTTTTAATTGTGTATGTCACTTTAGAGTTATATACAAAATAATCTGATTCTAGAGAAATACCATGATCTTGCTGCTTATGTCTGGAAACAAGCTATAATCTACTACATCAGGATATGATTGACCTTAACCACAAATGACAAGTGTGTTGTGCAAAGGAAATTCTTCAATATAAAATGTAATATCTTGGATGGTATTGGAGATCTTGATTTTCTGTTAATTCCTCTTTTGAAATGTTTGTGCTGTTGGTGTCATGTTCCAGGTGCAATATTAAAGATTCCACATGCTTTTAGAAACTCGGCTTGCTTCTTGTCACCATTTTGTTCCGCAGCTTGCACCGAGCTTGAGTTCTTATTGGTTGCCTGCAATTCTGAAAGCTCTAAGCTTCAACAGACAATAAAATGACATTGTTACCTTGCTAAATAATTTAGGTGTGGAAATATCAAATTTTCGGTTGTGAATCAAATATGAATAGTAGTAATGTATGACTGCAAATCGAAATGAAATATTTTCTAATATAAATATTTTACATATTTAGCGAATGGAGCATAAGTGCTTAATTAAATTATGTCCTAATTTTAGTTGTAAAAAGCATACTTATGATAAGTGACAAGTTATTACATCAGAACCATTTAAATACTTGTAATAGAAAAGAGGCCCTGATAAGACATGTTGGGTAAAACATAATGTAACATGGCAAGCAAAGCAATGAATACCTTCTTTATTTAAATATAGATCAACATTTTCTTTTTTTTTTTTTGTTCTGCCCTTTAAAATCAGGTGTGGAACTCTAGTCACAACCGAAGAAGAATAGCCTGCAATGGTAAGCGAAAGGTCCGGCGTCATCGAGCCAAGGTGCTCTTTCACGTGAGGCGAAACACCTCACGTGAAAGCACACTGGTGGAAAACAGTGAAGCTTGATGCACGCGCCGGTGCGGAACGGTGAAGCTTCACTACTTTGCACTGGTGCGAAGCAGTGAAGCTTGACATGGGAAACTGGGGAATTGTGAATACATTATTTATAATTTTATAATGTTCAAATTACTGTAATACTTCGAATGATAGAAGTGTGCTGCAAACTGAATCGAATAGCAAACACTAATTGCGAATCATTCGGAGTTTTGAATGTTTGCACACCTCTACTACTACTACTGGTTACCACTAACCCTTTACATTGCTAATATATAGGGCATGGTTTAGTCTTCTTTGTGGGCTGTTGCAGATAACACGAAAGGAGCTTAAGGAGGAGTAAACCTCTCAATTTGCAACCAGAATAAGTGGATACCTTTTAATCCCAGCTAAAGCCACCATTTATTAGACTTTTTCTGGCAATACCCAGAAGATGTATTGTGCCACAGATACTGTTCAAGTCTGAATTTTCTATAACTGCGCTGACAGGTCATGAATATGGGAATCTGCCAGTGTATGCCTAAAGCAGACGGCTACTCTTTTTATTGTATTATGTTTCCCACTTGCTGCATTATTAGTATTAATCCGACTCGTTTTGCTATACTACAATTAGAATAAATGATAATTGGGCTTTTTTTCTTCTTACGAAATGATACTTTCCCCATCGAGATCCAGTTTATTTTCACTATATCTCAAGACTGGCCTGTGCATCACCCTAAAACGTTTGCATTTGTCAAGGGCAGATGTGGTTTAACAATGAACACAATTTTTTTTGTTTTGTTTTATATATATGCATTGTTGCCTTCACCCAATAGTTCATAAGGATAGATGATACAGGGGCCCTGCATTTCTTATGTTTACTGTTGGAAGTCTTGTCATAAGCTGTATAAACATGTGACAAGCTCTAATATTTACTGTCCAAAAGTCTGGTAGAATCTGCTGGCCCAAGAGGCTGAAGGCTCGCTTCATGAACACCGACAAACACCATCACATTGTTTGACAGCTCACAGTTCCTTTTCTAAAACCACTCACAAACCTTTTATAATATGTTTGCAGTGACTTAATTGACCTGATGTATGGAGAAAGCAACATGTGTGTCTGGCAGCAAAAACGCAATTGGCCCGACGCCATAGACTGCCATAGACTGTAATCTGACCTCGTCCGTTACAGGCACCAAGATATCCGCCTTCACAATAGTTGAGTATGGCCCACAAATTCGTACATAAGTGACAATGATCATTATCATGATTGATGTTCCAGTAAAACATAATATTAAAATCGTGTTCAAGGCCTCTAAGAAGAACAAACCGGTCAAATACACTGTGACGCAAACTGCTTTACAGGCTTACCCTCTCCTCAAGCACTGTGTGCTCAATCTTCTTGTTTTGTGCTGCTAATTTTTTTAGGGATGTCCTTAGAGCGGATACCCTCTCGGCGGCTCGTCTGAGTTTACGTAGTCTGTTGCGCACAGAGCTGCCTGGATGTTTGTATGGCTTTCTTCTGCCGAGCTTCAGGAGCCTCGACTGCAGACACCTCCGAAGGTTTCTGCATTGGAGGCAACTCCGCTGGTCACCTGAAAGTGAAGAAATTTAGACTTTATTGACCTCTTGTGTATAGACTAAAATATTTCTTTAATGATTTCTAGCTATTTTTATTGCATACCATCATAACTCTAAAGGATATCATATATGCTTATGGCTTTTATTCAAAGTCCATTTCTCACAGTAAAATTATACAAACAGAAAGAGCTAGAAAGCTAATCTCAATTGCAATAGTTTCACAATCTCAGAACTGGGCACCCAGACTTAATATACAGCATCTCGACTAAGTGATCTTAACCATTTTCGTTTCCATCGTTCACCAGCAGAAATTAAATTCTGCTTTTCAGATATCCAGCAAAACATCTCGAGGCACCTTGGAAAATAAGTCTAATGGATTTTAAGATTTACCCTATGCATTAAGACTGTTTACACTTTAGGTACAAATGACTATTGTCATGACAAGAGTATAATATGTATCATACCTAAGGATTTGTATATCCAAGAACCAAATTGCAGCCTTACAGACAGGTAGCATTTTTAAACAAATGGTTTGCTCTTGGTTTTAAAATTCCATAAAGCCATTTTTAGTGGATATCAGGAAAGATATTTTTGCAGCTAACAAAAATAATATCTATTTTGGTACCTTCAATGAGGGCTTTGCACTTGGTGGAAAAGATGTGCTTTTCTCCCATGGACAGGTAAGAGTCTTGCAGCGTTAGGGCAGCAAATTCCTTTTTTCTCCCGCTCCTCTACATAGTGCTTTCTTGTCAACACCGTTGAGCAGTTCCTGTGCCTCTGTCTGTGTGTAGATGGCACCCTTGTTTACAAGTTTATGTCCTGCATAAACTTCAAACCGTGTCACGTCCTGGCAGGTGCTGTTTGCATGAAACATCACAGTCTTCTCTGTCCTTGTTGGTGGAGTCTGGGTGGGGTCATAGATGCTGGATGCATATGCGATTGTTGCTGGTGCATTCTTGAAGTGTTGTTGTGTCCAGTACTTGGACGGACATTGGATGTCTGTTACAAAGCCTTCCAATTGAGGTGGTCCCGGCTCGGCATTTGGTTCGTCAAGGTTCTCCATGCTGCTGCTGTTGCTGCTGCTGTCAGTTCTAAGGAGATTTTCCACATCTGAGCCAATTTGTAGCACAAACGGGGCCCTTGGAGTCTCAAACATGGAAGGAACTGCATCCTTCTTGAGGGAGGTCCTTCCACGTGGTGTGAGGACTTTCTCATTGTTGATCACATGCACATAGTTCCGCTGGATCTCTCTGAAATATAATAAATAAAACTGTCATGTATGTGTGTTTCAATCAATCTTGTACTTTATTACTCGAGTTACTCTATCTTAGAAACTTTTGGGGTAATTTGGTATATCTTACAAATACTCTCATAAATCAGTGTTTAGTACTCTAACAAATATATTTTTTTCGCATAACTTGTGCTTGCTTCTTAAGTTACTGACAATTTGCTTCCACTTTTTTATTCAATGTGTGGGAAGGTCAGAAAAAAGACGGACTTTAATTATATTAGCTAAGCACGCTGCGATTGCCTACATTTAGTGCCAAAATATTCTGTAACACACTCATGCTCGTGTGGAAAAGTGCAACCCACAGATGTAGGTAACGCTGCCTTATGGTAAGCAAATGCAAGTTTCTGGCAGGCCTTAATATATATAAAAAAAAACCTATTCTGGTTGTTTATTCATAGATGCAAGAGAAAGCCTTTCAGATTATGGGGCAGGAGGTCCTGTAAGTGATTACTGTGATTTCAAAGGTTAAAAATCAGATAAAAAAAGTGAGTAACATCTTGTTATTCTAGGTAGAGATTTAGAAAGAGGGGAGGTGAGGAAACACATTTCCGGCCCTGACTGATGTAGATTTCAGTTGTTTTGCGGTTAGTTGTTTGACTAAATATACAAAACAAATCGTAAATTGACAATCCATCTTGAGTTACGACTTGCTTTTTTTTTTTTGTACTCTATTCAAACATTTTTTTAGAGTGGAGTGTTCAGTACATTACTATGTTCATATTTTAGCTGTAGTCAGTAAAATAGCTGAATTTTTTAAATAAATATTATGCTAGTGTGAGTCTTATTGTGCTTATTATTGCAGCAAAGTAATTTTTGTGTTACCGCACATTTATTTGGCAGTTTCTTGCTGCTTATATTCTAACTTTACCAGCTTAGCCTTACACATGTCTGCGTCCACATATATAAGCATGCATACGTACATCACACAAAACTGCAACATGTATAGGGGGTATTCTAAGCCCAGAAAACAACTGGCTCTAAGGATTTAATGTGTAATAAAATGTTTGATGAAGTTTTCCACCTACCTCTCGTCGAAATGCTTCTCACAGATCAGGGCACTTTTCAGGAGTTGTCTTCCAGTACTCTTCTCCACTGCCTGCTGCCAGCGTTTAAAGTTTTCTGGGTCCTTGGGGGCTGAGAACAGGACTATGCCCGTGTGACGGCTAGTGCATTTACAAATAAAACAGTGTCGAACACGCTTCTTGCGCCTTCCGCCGTCCATCACGCAAGTGCGGACTGGGAGCAGACGCTGAAAATTGCGCGCGCTCAACGCGCGCCAAAAAAGTGAATAAACATCACTGAAATAAAGTTGATAGTTATTTATTTATTTTGTAGGAAACAACCAGGGATTTTTATAAAGTCATTTTATTTGTCAAAAGATGTTGCTTAAGTGTATTTCGTTTCGCTGTGTCATTCGTGTGTATTTTATTCACAACGCGAATAGCAGACGACGTTTTTGCTCGGGCGCGAGAAACAGCGGCACTCGCGGCACCCGTCGGCGGTAAACAGCTGATACGCCGAACCTCCTTGCGCCGAACAGACCTCTGCTATGAAACGCCTCCTTTGCTGGAACACCACCAGGATCGCGACCGGCGACAGCATGACACTTTGATGACGTCATCAGGCGGAAATCGAGGGACCACTTTTTGGGCGCGGTAAACACACCAGTCGGAGACGCGTTCCAGGCACCACAGTATAGCGGACCTTCACGCTCATCACGTGACGCCGTGCCAGGACGCTGAACGGTGCGTGGTTCATATCCGCACGCCGCGGCCAGGCTTGCCTCGCCGTGACGTCGCAGTTTTGACCCCGGCTGCTTGCCAGCAATCGGGAGTGGTAAGTTCGATGGTCTGATTAAAGGGTACCCTAGAGGTTCGCAGTCGTCGCATGTTCGACTGCAGCGCCGTCGAACTTGACCTCCTGACGTTGCCCCGATTGCTGTCGATGAAAGCGCAAGTGCCTATGGAAAACGTCACGGTGAGCTCTTAGCCAATCGTGAAAGGCTTACCTGAGTGACGCTGTTGGTCGTGCACATCGCCAGTAAGCCACTAGAATTTATGTGCCGCGCTTCCCCGTCGAAAAGCAAATGATACGAGTGTGTCCGATTAACGTACAAAAACATATAAGATCGTATAAGAGATTGGATAGCATAACGCACGTCTGAAACAACTTTGAGAAGTGCAAATGTTTCTCGAACAAATCCTATAAAAAAGTTTTATGTTTTCAATAAAAGTTCATTGATTGGACAGCCCGGAGCGGTATTGTACGTACACCGCGTGTTGCCTAACACGGGGGTATCGTAAAGAGTAAATAGCCGGTTGAGTGTAGAGTTTGTTTTGGGTAGAGTAATTGTATATCCGTGCTCTGCGGGCAGAGGTGCCCAATGGCGCTTCCAGGGCAGCCATGTTGGATCCAAGGCCGCACTGCGGAAGCTGACTGTCGCTTCTGCAAGAGCCCCGGATGCGCTGAGCCGTGCGATCGACCTCGTGTCGTCTTCTTCCCAGACTTTGAAAACATATTTGAAACATCGCTCGCGTTACAATAAAACAACGCGATTATAATGTATCCAGTAGCCACACATACTGTTGAATGGTCAAAGAACCATCCAGTTCTTGCGGGTTAGTCTAGGAGGATGTATATTTCGCAAACGCAAAGCGAGATACATGCTTCGCCCAAAACTCGACGCCTGCAAGGTCAGCTTTCCGCAGAAATATTGGATCCAGATCGGTGCACAAACCGCTTCTCCACCAATACGGAGTGTGCGGCAAAAGGAAAAGGAACACGACACTCTGGCTCTGCAAGCAGAGCCTATACAGCTTTTGGAGTAAAGCCAACCCCACCTAAACTAATCGAGGCCTGCAGACAACCTCTTCTCCGTAGGACGTCATCACAGTCGGATGGTGCGCAAAAACAGTTGGGTTCTTTGTGTGTTTATACAGCCTAGAACTTTGTCTGCCTCCACGGGCGACGAGTCTCCCAGCTGTAGATGAGAAATATAGCCAGTGCAGCACAACCCTAGACTGCGGGTCTTTAACGTGCGCCACGTAGTAGTGGACCGTTTTAGTGTGTCGTACGCTAAGCCTTGCGTACGGCAATAAAATTGCGGGTCGGGAGTGCGCGTGCGCGGAACGCAATGGAAGAGCTAGCTTATTAGACAGTTTTAGTATAGCGTTGCTGGCTCTTACGTACGCAATACGCAATAGTATAGCGTACGCTAAAAATGACCTGCTCGGACCGAATTTAGTTGTGCGTTACGTTTTCGAGTGAACACCGCGCATGATCTTGGTTAAATTTGCTAGAGCCGTAGAATTCCGCGTGCTTATAGCGCAACCATGCTCCTGGAAAGAAATATTGAAAATGAAAACGTGTCCAATCATTTTATTTCAAATTAAACCAAGCCGCAGCTGCCTCGTCAAGCGCGCTTTTCTGCGGGGTACAGAGGCTACGAGTACGAGTGCGTAGCCAAATTCGATCACGGAGCCTCCGTCAGTCGTCCCGTGGAAACGGCAGCTTTTATCAATGCTATCGCGGAATTAAATTCATGACCTACTGATGTCCAGTGCATAGCGAGAACTTCGGCGATTTCTTTTAGAGTCGTTCGTCCGTCGGCGATGAACTGTGCGAATAGGCTTAGCGTTGAGCAGATCGCAGCGTTGACGCACATTCCGAGCGGCGAACATTTTCACTGTGCACTCCTTCAGCTGCACGGCGATCTGATTCGACCGCCGTAGGTCCCGGAAAGAATTGCCGAGCTGAACACCACGCAATTTCACGTAACACAGAACTTCGAAAACACCACGTCGCCCTTGCTGCGCCAGTCGAGGTAACCGCCATCTTGAAACTGGCGCTCTCGTTGGGTCCGAGATCTCTCGAGAGCGTCCCGCAGAGCCCGCTAGCCCGCCACGCAAAATCCCCAGCGTTGCGTGCGTACGCAATACGCTAGCTCTTCTATTGCGTTCTGCGCACGCGCACTCCCGACCCGCAATTTTATTGCGTACGCAAGGCTTTAGCGTACGATCCACTAAACTAGCGTTTTAGTATAGCGCTGCTGGCTCTTACGTACGCAATACGCAATAGTATAGCGTACGCTAAAATGACCTGCTCGGACCGAATTTAGTTGTGCGTTACGTTTTCGAGTGAACACCGCGCATGATCTTGGTTAAATTTGCTAGAGCCGTAGAATTCCGCGTGCTTATAGCGCAACCATGCTCCTGGAAAGAAATATTGAAAATGAAAACGTGTCCAATCATTTTATTTCAAATTAAACCAAGCCGCAGCTGCCTCGTCAAGCGCGCTTTTCTGCGGGGTACAGAGGCTACGAGTACGAGTGCGTAGCCAAATTCGATCACGGAGCCTCCGTCAGTCGTCCCGTGGAAACGGCAGCTTTTATCAATGCTATCGCGGAATTAAATTCATGACCTACTGATGTCCAGTGCATAGCGAGAACTTCGGCGATTTCTTTTAGAGTCGTTCGTCCGTCGGCGATGAACTGTGCGAATAGGCTTAGCGTTGAGCAGATCGCAGCGTTGACGCACATTCCGAGCGGCGAACATTTTCACTGTGCACTCCTTCAGCTGCACGGCGATCTGATTCGACCGCCGTAGGTCCCGGAAAGAATTGCCGAGCTGAACACCACGCAATTTCACGTAACACAGAACTTCGAAAACACCACGTCGCCCTTGCTGCGCCAGTCGAGGTAACCGCCATCTTGAAACTGGCGCTCTCGTTGGGTCCGAGATCTCTCGAGAGCGTCCCGCAGAGCCCGCTAGCCCGCCACGCAAAATCCCCAGCGTTGCGTGCGTACGCGATACGCTAGCTCTTCTATTGGATCGTACGCGAACCTTGCGTACCGCAATATTGCAGTACGAGTGCGCGTGCGCAGAGCGCAATAGAAGAGCTAGCGTATTGCGTACGCACGCAACGCTGGGGATTTTGCGTGGCGGGCTAGCGGGCTCTGCGGGACGCTCTCGAGAGATCTCGGACCCAACGAGAGCGCCAGTTTCAAGATGGCGGTTACCTCGACTGGCGCAGCAAGGGCGACGTGGTGTTTTCGAAGTTCTGTGTTACGTGAAATTGCGTGGTGTTCAGCTCGGCAATTCTTTCCGGGACCTACGGCGGTCGAATCAGATCGCCGTGCAGCTGAAGGAGTGCACAGTGAAAATGTTCGCCGCTCGGAATGTGCGTCAACGCTGCGATCTGCTCAACGCTAAGCCTATTCGCACAGTTCATCGCCGACGGACGAACGACTCTAAAGAAATCGCCGAAGTTCTCGCTATGCACTGGACATCAGTAGGTCATGAATTTCATTCCGCGATAGCATTGATAAAAGCTGCCGTTTCCACGGGACGACTGACGGAGGCTCCGTGATCGAATTTGGCTACGCACTCGTACTCGTAGCCTCTGTACCCCGCAGAAAAGCGCGCTTGACGAGGCAGCTGCGGCTTGGTTTAATTTGAAATAAAATGATTGGACACGTTTTCATTTTCAATATTTCTTTCCAGGAGCATGGTTGCGCTATAAGCACGCGGAATTCTACGGCTCTAGCAAATTTAACCAAGATCATGCGCGGTGTTCACTCGAAAACGTAACGCACAACTAAATTCGGTCCGAGCAGGTCATTTTAGCGTACGCTATACTATTGCGTATTGCGTACGTAAGAGCCAGCAACGCTATACTAAAACTGTCTAGTGATACACGAACATACGCAGCGCCGCGCGTTCGAGGCGCGCGGCGCGCTCAAAAGCAGGGGAACGTTCGGCGGGGCGCGCGCAACGTCTACTTTCCTGCACGGCATTTGATCCGGCTCATCACGCGAACGCGCACCTCTGGCTCGCTAGCCCACTCGGCCACCGATTCCCCCGGATGGTGCCAACGCAAACCCGAGCCCGATACCGAGCGTCCTTCGACGCATTCATTGGACACGAGGTCCAGCCGAACACTGACGCAGCCTTCGCTTTCAATTTGCGTCTGCGCTCGATTTCACTCGCACGACTTCACAATTCTAGTCCACAGGCTCTGGTTTATTATCCAGGTGATGTTGGTAAATCCCACCACGTGATCCTTGCGGTTCCAACACGTTTTATGAGACATGGGATGAAACCAGATTCCCATTTAATAAATAAAAAAAGGACACTCACTCGAAAAACAGCTTTTGAAGTTAGTTGTAAATATAAAACAAACAGTAGCACACACAACTAAAAAAAAAAAAAGAAACCTCTTTGAAGTCAGTGGAATCCGAGCAAGTCAGCTCATTTATGAAGAGGACGTTTTTGATTTTGCACGTTATCTCAGCAAGCAAGTAAGTGGAAATTTAGTGCCTACTTCGAGCAAAATATTAAAAACAAAGTCCCATTGGCCCCTTTCTTGAAAACAAATAATCTTATATATTTTTATCCCACAACTTTTAAGTTTTAATACATTGGGGCCATTTTTATTGATTTTAGCGCTCTGCACTGGTTAAATGCCTCCTCTATAGCGACCAGGGTAACTATTAGCCTTCTGCGCCTTGGAGAATTCCCCTAAGATCATTATATCTAATCATCCACAGCGTGGCACCGAGCGTTCGCCAGGGTGGAGCTCCGACCGGCCACTCCTTCGGGGCGAAGTAAAAGACTGTAGTTTAATTAATGAAGGGTAAGCAAATAAAACAAAGAACGAAGGGTAAACAAACAAAACAAACGACAGATCTTGTCAGTCTGTATTCACATACATTCACAAACACACGCGCGCACGCACACACACCAGGCTCCACCCAAGCTCCCCAACGTCAACTATGTTTTAATAAAATCATTGATATACACCAGCCGAAAGTTTAGATTTTGGTGACATAGCAAGTATTGGGTCAACAAAATAGAGCTTACAAGAATGGACAGTTGGGCTAGTTGGTAAACGTCCTTGTATTTCGCGCTGCTTTTCATCATGAACAAAATAGGTAACAACGTTTGGACCGTAACGTAATAACTCCGGTATAATACAGCAAGTTAGGGATTGATTAACAAGCATTGAAACACCGCCCCCAAATTTCCTCCCGTTTCGTCGTAAAGAGAATTGCTGGTCATTAGGTGTAAAACAAAGTCATTTGAGTCAGAAGTAGAGCGTGTTTCAGAAAACATTAGGGCACTAAAAGAACACTACATAGTGTCGAGGAGGGTGTCAAGATCATCAACCTTTGATTGCATAAAATAGACATTCCTGTGAAAAAGAAAAAAAAAGGTAGCGCCGTTTGCTTTTTTGTTATATACTGCCGAAGAAAACTCTTCTGGTGTTAGACATAAATTACACGACGGAACATTTTCCAGTACAAACAAAAGTGATGTGTTTTTGTTTTTTGCTTCTGTTTACTTTTACTGTATCAGTGCCAGGTCGTCTTCGCACTCTATCTTAACAAAACGACCGCCTGCAGACTTTCGCGCTAACATTTTACCTTCCTTATGCAACACAAACCTATAACCCTTTTCTGCAGCTTTGGATTTTAACTGCTAAAAAGTGTTCTTTTTTTTTGGTTGCGCTGACAGGTTTTTATAGATGCGTACAGAAGTAATCAGCTATCTTAGCTCGGCATTTCTGAGCAACCACATGTTGCTCGTTACAGGTGAATTAAAACGTGCTAAAACTACCGGCACCTTGTCAAGCCTGGTTGGAAGTCTGTGCACCGCTTCAAGGACATGCTCCGACATCTTCGGCAATTGAAGTTGCTCCGACAACGAGTTTAGTTTATTCAGCATATTCTCATTTTCGGTTAGCATTAGTCCACGCACCTCAACATTTTGGCGTCTGCTGTCTTGTTCAAGGTTATCCAGTTCGCGTCTTAGCTGCTTGACCTCAGCCTCTTTGCTTGATTCGACATCCGTGACACGTTTTTTTCAACTCAGTTAACTATTTTTCTTGCTGGGTTATCTGAGTGAGCAGCTTATTGTACTTGTCAGACATGAATTGGACGGAATGCTCGATCTGATCAACAGTAGTTTTTATTTCCATTAATGAATCTGCCTTTGCGTGAAGCGTCATGATGGCAGACAGCCTTACGTTAATTTCTGCAAGCGCACGGCCGTCATCCTGCGCGTAGCTCGACTTCCCTTTTCCTTTTGCGTTTCTGGATTCTCCCTTTATACACGTTGGGCACTTCCAAGTTTTCTTAGAGTCATCACTTTGTTTTATTTTTAATGCGCTCTCTGACACACCTAAACATGCTCCCGAAAGATAACTAAAATAACATACCGCACGACAGATGGTTGTTTGTTTTGTATGACAAGTTCTTTACAATCGACACACGTATCTTCTCTCTCATCTGACGACATGGCACCAAAGTGGGATTTCTAATTGTGTTAGCAGCAGCAGCAGTAGTGGCAATAAATGGGGAAGTGGTTTAAAAGAATGTTCACCAACCTGCATCGTAAAGATTGCAGGTTGGTGGTAGCGCGTGGTGGAAGCTGCCACTGTCGCTGCTTAAAGGTATTGTCCGGTGATATCCGCAAGTTACTACGTTTTTGCGCTGGTCACGTAGAGAGGTTCTGATCAACATGGTTGATGGTGCGCACAAAGATCATCGTCGAAAAATTGAGCTACCCTCAATACCGTAGCACTTGTCTTTCTTAGAACGAAGTTATTTCACTGAAAAAGCAGTCAAAAGCTGAGGTGGCTCTCTTTGCCCGATGTTACGTCAGAGCTATCGCTGAGCCAACGAAAACGCTGTGTGTTTGCGGGTGCTATCTGTGCAGTTGGGCTCTGGGGGGATCGGTGGCTGAGGGGATTAGCGCACACCGGCTCGGAGCACGTGGAGCGAAAGCTCGCGCTGCAGAACCCAGGGATCCTAAGTTCAATCTCCACCCCTGCCCGTTTCGATCTGGATGAGCATCGTACCGGCGTGCGGTTCTGTATCCTTACTGCGTGGTGCACCTTAAAGACCCTAGGCGAGCGGTTGCACTGCACTGGCTAAATTGCTCATCTACAGCGAGTGACTCGTCGCAACTTTGAAATGGCTGACCAACTACACGCTGTATAAATATCCACACAACCCCAATCATTATTATTAGTTGGGCTCTGTTTAAAATTGAATTACTTGTGCGGCGGAGGATCAGAAATTCGGATATCGTGCGAATGATCTTCCCAAAAGCAATATAATATAATTTAGTTTCCTGAAGGACAAACTTTTACCGAAAAATCCCTTCAACTGCCTGTGATTGCTTCGTCCTGATGGCGGCTTTTATACGCGCGTTCTTGTGGCAGCGTCGCCTGGCGGAGCAGTGATGGTGATGACGTCGGCGCTAATCCAAGAGCTGGGATGTTGCGCGCTCACTCCCGACGATAGCCAGGAACACGACCTACTGTAATCATGACCTGCCCACAGAATGGCTCCCAATGGAAGACGCTGTCGCCGATGAAATGCGTTACGTTGCCATTGGGGGCGTTCGGTAAAGGCTTTTTGCGACCTAAACACGGTTCGCGGCCTGTCTAACGCACTGTCCGCACGGCACGCGGCTGGTGATATCTGTTTCTCGGGAACACTAACACCTACCGTAGCGTGGCGCCAGCAGGCTGCAGTAGCAGCAGCACGACGCAGGGTGCATCGCTTTCATGTTTGCTTGGATCGAAAAAGCGCATTTCTCAGGTACGAAAGCGCAAAGGCGTTTTTTAGCCCCGACTGCTCTTGTGCCATCGTCGAAAAAGGAGTGTTCTCGGACCACCCATAAATAACCACTGTGCTGGCAGCCGGCGCCTCTAGTGACGAATTTGTCACGCGCCCATCGACTGACGAGATCCCGCGAGGTCCGCGAGGAGAGCAGGCCAGGACCATATAAGGCCGCCGCTCCTTGCGTGCCTTCGATTGACACGCGTATACCCGGATACCCTAGGAAACAAGAAGGCCTTTATGCAGCGCCGCGAAGTCCTAGAGTGACGGAACGCTGCGGGCGAGGTCATGCACTACAAGGTGCGCGCTGGCACATTCTTCTGTGGGCAGGTCAGGATTACAGTAGGTCGTGGCCAGGAACAGCACTGCGATCGTAGACATGCTGTGATAGCGCGTGGTAGAAGCTGCCGCTGCTTAACTGCCGGCGAAAGGAACAAACCCCGAAAAGCGTGATCCTAATATTGTTCAGTGACTATGCATATGAGCTTCCAGGTGCGCATCACCACGCAGTCTGCCACTGCATTGTAAAGTCTACGTAACAATTTTTCTGGGGCGGCGAGCCTGTCCGTTCAAATTACCCGCACTTGTGACCTGTACAGCCGTAAGCCAAGGGGACAAACTAAGGAGGCGGCAAACGACCGGAAAGGCGCTCCGTGATGGAACTGCGGCAACCGACTCGGACACTCGGATCGCCTTCTCGTCGACCACCTTGACAGGTGTACGGCCGCTGTCAGCTAGCGACGATCGGCGTCACCCTCGTCGTCGCCCGTATCTGTTACAGCGAGGCCTTGAGGTGTCTCCGAGCCCAGCGGGTGCCCGACCTTAGCCTGTCAGGGGGGCACACCTCCGCGCTCTGCGGACGTCGTCTCGTCGGGCCTCATCAGGACGACCGTGTTCACGCAACCCACGCGCGTCTGTGTCACTTTCGGACGAGCGGATACTGTGTCTGGTTTGTGGCCATCGTCTCGCCTTCCAATAGAAGGGCGTCCGTTCGGCTATCATAATGTGTTGCACATATTAAAGGAAACTGAAGCGGTTCTATATTTGAGAAAAAAAAAAACTTAAATCCTCTTCATTTGGCCTCCAGGATCACGAATATCGAGATTATTTTTCAATTTGGTGCACGGAGGCTGCAGAAAATCATTTACAAAGTACCGCCGATGCCCCTCCTTCGCGGAGCGTGACGTCACATCCAACGTTTTCGGAATATCCGCTCTCGCGCATCTTCAGTACCTATCAAAGCTATAGGCACGCGCACTCTCGCTATGTTCAAAAGGTAAAAAATAAAAAAAGACGTCACGACTTGTGTCAGTGCACGGAGGAATATACCTGGCAAGTTTGCAATTGCACGCGCTGCCGACACGAGCGACATGTACTTGGCGGCCGAGAGATCTGGGCATGATTTTAACGACTTGTCCTAGGTTGTTCGTGTTTTCTCGCGTTTAGTTAGATCTTCGGGACGCAGTAACGTGATAATTAGATTCACGGCATAAAAATACTCTCCAATTCACCTCTAACCCGTTTAGTTCAAGCAGTGTTGTACACGTTCCTCAAAAAATGGAACGAAAGCTCGTTCCTCGTTCCTTCTGATTTTTGGAACGCGTTCCCGTTACAAGTTCCATCGGTGTAAAAGGAACTCGTTCCCGTTACAGTTAAAAAATGGAACGCATCGTTACATATACGTTACTTTTGTATTTTGCTGATTACCATATTTAGTTAGATCAAGCAAAGCTTTTTTTTATCTATCCCATCAAATGGGTACATACAAATTTATATGCCGTGATGGAAGGGCACCAGAAGAAGAAAACAAGCGGAATCGAGGTGTTATTTGCTGATATATTGAAGTTTAAAAATCTCAGCTTTTAACCATATTCATATTTGTGATGAACGATTCAGACGAGCCAAATGTATTGCTACCCCACATGGCACGAGCGTTTTAGAACAATTTCACACGTTTCAATCTAACAAAGTCCCTTGTTAAAACTTAACAACAGTTGTTTCTCGATGTTGCTGTCCGCAAGACGAGCAAGTGAAGGAGAGGGTAGGGCTTTTGGAAGGTCAGTCTTGGAAACTACCAGTTCTTCTTCGTGAAGGTTGGATTCGTTGTTCAGTTTGAAGGCGAGGGACAAGGGGAGAAGGAATCAAGGTTAATTTTTGTGCATCTTTTAAGTGACCAATGTTCAGGATACAAGGGTGCGTTCGATGTCTGGTAGCCTGTGATTTTGTTGTAACTGTAGGTCTCTTTATGGAAGTTGAGAAATGTCTTTAGTCGGCCTTAGATTTCTGTGGGTATGAGGATTCGTGGAAAGGGGGGGGGGGGGCAAAGAAAGTAGCTGAGTTTGAAACGTCCCTCTTTCTGTGTCTTTTCTTGCGACTATAAGGTTTGCTTTTTGTACCGCAGTCTCGGGCACTCAAAAAATAATCAATGTCCACTAGCTATCCGGCACCCGACTGTCACCAAGCGAGGACCACACAAAATAAGCCCTAAGATAAGTAGCCAAAAAGTTAACAAGTTAAAAACAATATGTTCGTGAAGATATAGTTTTTATACTTTTAAAATTTCCCTGTTACAAATAAAATAAAAATTACCCCACTGAACGAAAAAAAGGAACGCCGTTACTCTTTCCGTTCCAGTAAAAATGTAACGAGTTCCCGTTCCAGTTCCACCGATGCAAAATGGAACGGCGGCGTTCCTTCGTTCCTCCTAAAAGGAACGCGTTCCAGGAACGCCGTTCCTTGGAACGTCGTTCCGTACAACACTGAGTTCGAGAACCTCTTCAACTTCCTTCTAAGAGAGAAGCTGAGTCGGTTCTGTAGGTGGGGAGAAACGGTTACATCGTCTTAATTTGGCCTCGGCAGTGGCGTAGCCACGAATTCATCGCTAATGGAAGGGGGGGGGGGGGGAGGGTAGTAGTAGCTAGGTGGCCGGGATGTCCATGACTTGGGTAGCGGAGGGGGGAGGAGGTCAAAATGCATGCGTATTATAGGGTCGGCCGGATTTCGGGGGAGGGGGAAAAACTAAAGACTCGTAAGCCCCCCCCCCCCCCCCCCCGCTGTGTACGCCACTGCATACAGGATCACAACTATAAAAATTATGTTTCAGATTCATGCGCCAAGTACCCAACACAGCGCTTTCCACATAGCGCTGAGGACCCTCTTGCCCGGCGCGTTCGGTGGAAGGAACGAAGCTCATCCTTCCACGCATTCCGCCAGCCTTGCCCGAGCAGTCAAAAACGCGGTTGCATTTCGCCGTTTTGTTGCAGTTGTCGGCTCGCGTGCTTGCTAGTGTAGTTAGTACTTAGTGCGATCCTCCGCTTGTTTCCGCGGTAGTCTAGATGTGCGGGGTAGTATTAAGGCCTCGGCATTTTTATATTTGTGATATCCGAGATCACGGAACAAAATTCCCAAAAATTCACCTCGTGTTTTTTTTTTTTTTTAACGACCGTGTTAGCTTTTTTTACCAGCGCGTAAACGAAAAAAGTACGAGGACAGAGTCAGGGTTTTCACAACGTGTGTGTGTGTTTGCGCGCGACCACGTGTGCGTTTGCGCGCGACCACGTGTGCGTCTGCGCACGCGTAGTTCTGTGCGTGCGTCCGTGCGTCCGTGCGTGTGTGAGGGTTGTGGGGAAAAATGAGCCGCACGGCTCGCGGAGGGACAGCGCGGTGAGCGAAGAGGTAGAAGGGGCGAAGCTCGTGGTGTGTGCGCGAGGACACGGCTCAGTTCCGGGGCAGAGACCAACGGAAGAGACGGTGCTCAGGAGCCCACAAAGAGCCGGACCTCACGAGCCCAGGAAAGACCCGGACCAGCAGCGAGCCCATGAGTATCAATTAAACCTTTCTTAATGATAGCGCTCTCTCGTGTGACTTCCTTGGGGCGAATGGAGCTCGGCCTGATCGGGCGGTATTGACAGGCGCCCCACAAGGTATGCGTGTACGTGTGAAGACGTGTGCGTGCGTGTTCGCGCGCGTGTGTGTGTGTGTACGTGCGTGTGTGCATGCAGACAACAGACTGCGTCGTCTACTCGCTGCTCCTATCGGTAGATGGCGCCACAACTTAATGCGCCGAGAAAGTGAGGGAGAGGAGGAGACGAGAGCAAGGGCGGACGACGGAAGGAACGCCGAGCTCATTGGAATGATCAATGGGTCTAAAGCTAGCTTCCTTTGTTCCCCCTGCATCCGACGAACGCGTTCGAATGCGACAGCCACGTTCGCGCTTCCTACGTGCAGGCGCCGCTTTCTCCAGCTTGTTTTACAGCGTCAGATCCGCTTCCACCTAATAAAAGAAGAGGGTCCGAAGCCAACGAGGGGCAGGCGAAATTTCAGTAAAGGGCCTCCTGCGTTGCCCAGGGGTGCTGCGAAAAGGGACTTGTTAGGCCTTGTTTTGGGTAGTATAAACTTCAGCGTCTCAAACTGTCAGGCATGCAGAAGCGTGCCTGCTCTGGTGCGGAGCGCGAGATCACGAGGAAAGTACAAAGAAACAACAAAAAATCCGAACGCCGTCAAAGCTAAGACGCTAAGAGCGCGAGCCATGAGATGCCGTTTCACGCGTTCCAAAGTAGACATGACAAAGAAAAAGAAAAATGAAAGCGTCGCGACACAGGTGTTTCGACGTCACCGCCTAGAGGTAAGAGACGCGTACCTTAGCGGTAGTCTCATGAATTTGGCAATTTTGATTGTCTTGCGGCGTTCAGTCTGGCCGATTTTGGCGTCCAAAGCTGTTTGTTTCGTTCTTCAGCACCAGTCAGAATTAAAAAAGCTCGACCAACGTGCCATAAGTAGTGGGAGGCTCAATCAGGTGAGCTTTTATTACCCAAAACGAGGGTGCTACAGTTGGCTCCAAACTTCAGCGCAGGAGGCCTGTAAGAGGTTCTTAAGCCGGGGTAAACAGGCTGCATGCAGATTCGAACGCGAGTCACCGCGAGGTTCGTGCTTCGACTGCCACATGACAATGAGTTCAAGGAGAACACTTGGCACGCGACATTCTAACCACGGATATTGCGCTGACTCGTCTTCTGTCTCACAGATTGTCTTTTGTATGATGTATGAACAGTGTGACCCGGGATTTTGATTCCAAAGAAATCGCTAGAAATTTGGATAACGACATAGACATTATCAACTCGGACGTTTCGGGAAGAGTCTCAGGAAAGTCTCTTCCCAAAACGTGCTAATGAAGTCTCTGCTGTCATTCAGCTTTCTCTCACCGTTTATAATTTCTCGATGCAAGAACAAATAGCTTTCAAGTACTTTCCCTTGGGAACAAGCCAACAAGCGTAGCTCTGAACAAAGGCTAAGAGGCATGCCCCGAAGACATAGATTATTAAGATGCATTTGATTATCAGCCCGCAGCAATGAGATATTCTAAAGTGCCGAGGAACGAGGCAGGAGGCAAAAAAAAGAAGCCGCGTCCTGCCTTGGGCAAGCTCTCAGTAACGCTAAGAAACCCTTGGCTCTCCGGCCGAGCCCTTGGGAGAGACAGTCGTTGCTATCTATGGACGGCTCTTGGCCAATGATCGAGCTTATGATATGTTTATACCTAAATATAACTGTATGTGCTGTGGCCCTGAGCAGGACGTCTCGCCGTGTGCAGGAGCTTGATAGAACCACCGATTCGGAATAGAGTGTTCTTCTCGACTGAGCACAACAGCGATCTCAAATGTGGCCTTCCGGGCGAAGCGAGTTCAAAAAGCCCCCAGCGAATGCTCCATCACGCCCTCCTCCATTTCACAGTCTGAGAGAAAGACGCGAGAACAATAAAATAAAGGAAACTGCGAGCGCGGAGACGCAACGCATTGGGTGTGCGAGACCTCGAAAAGGAAGTCGGGGGAAAAACAGAAAAAGAAAGGCTAGCGCAGGGGGTGATGTTGGCGCGCGTGGGTGATCGCGGAAGTCGGGCTGTTCGCAATGAAGCTGCTGCGGGCCCACATCCACGTCCTCCTGATGTCATGCGCCGAGGGCACGGTCCTTCCTGCGAGTGTTCGCATGGACCGGGGAGTGTGGGCAGACGCAGCTCCAGCCGGCCATCTCAGTTCATCATACACACATTCATAGTGTTGCTGCGCGCACACTGTCCCGCACTGCACTCTGAACATTGCTGTTCTTAATGAATTCAACCAGAGACGAAGGTGTCCATTTTTTGCGCTTTAATAGTCACGCATTCTCAGTGACCCGTCCACCAGACATGTCCACGCTACTGAAAAAAAGAAAAAGAAAGTAATTAAAAACCTCACTCTTACTCGCTCAAAAATAACTAGCTACGTTACTCATTACTGAGATTTAAAAATAACACTTCAAATCAAAGGTAACACTTTGTTACCCTGGATGTGTCGCTTTCCTCAAGCGGTAGCCCCTCCCAACATTTTTTGTCCTTATTAATGCCTAATTTCTTTTTTTAACGCATACATCGATATCTTTTTTTATTTTTGTGTTGGCTTTTTTTTCCCCCTTTTTTTCCCTTTGAAATGCCCCAGGCGCGAGCTGCGGCGTGAAAACTAAGGCGGGTAACTTGCTTTGTACGCGTTCTTTTTCAGATGTAACTAGATACCGTTGTTTGTTACTTGATCAAAATTAACGAAAATACGTTACTCATTCCTTCTTTCTAAAAGTAACTAAGTCGTTACTCATTAAAGAAAAAAAGTAGCTATACTTCGTTTCACCTTAAAGGGATACACAACGAAATTTCGGCGCTTATTTCTTGGTACATACGTGTTCAAGGGAGCAGTATCACATCAGACACCCTAATCTCTTGTTGAACAAGAGACGAAAAGGAATTTTAAAACGGATGAAACGATCAGCAAATGGCATGTAGTGGATGTCGCTAAAGCCTCGCTTGTAATGCCCGTCTAGGAACATTGACAGGTAGTGACGATGCCTGTATAGCCTCACTTAGTGCCACTAATAAGCTACTCTTCAGAGTAACGACACTTGCCCATATTGTGGTTTAAAACCATGGTTGCCAGTTATCTGAAGCTTATATCTGAAATCACAGGAAACACTTTTCCGTCCTTCACGAATGTTTGATCAATTCGCGACAGATCAAAGCAATATCATGATTTTCCTAACACCGAATCTAATGCTGAGGAAAGTCTCACTTTGAACCATGGCGATCGGCACTTGCGGCTGCTCCGCACAAGTGCCAAGATGGCGGCGCCCAGAGCAACATCGGAGAACAGAGTGCCGGTACTCTAAGTGTAGCTCATTTAGTAGCTTTAGGGGGCCGTTTATAACGAAAAATACAACCATCAGGCTGAAAATACAAACGTGCGATTGTCATTTACGGGTATTGTGGATCATATTCAGACTATTTCTGAACACGACGGGTATAGTGTAAACGACTAAATTTTCGCGAGGACCTAATTTTCGCGAATTTCGCGAATCGCCTACAAACGCGAAAAATACGTCCCGCGAACAATTCGGGCAATATGTGAACGCTACGGAAGCTACACTCGATTCGCGAAAATTAGAACCCTCGAATAATTTCAAGTATTCAGCTTTGGCCCGATTCGCGAAACTTTGAGCCCGCGAAAATTAAGTCGTTTACAGTATTTCAAGTTTTGTTGAAGTATCCCTTAAAGTTCAGGCGCAGCCGACGCTACGAGCTGATGGAACCAATCAGCACCAAGAGCGCGCCCTCATGGTCAGAGATGGCCAAATGACTCATTTATTGTAATTAAATTACATTACTAATTACTTTCCTAAAAACGACTGAAATGTAATAAATTACATTACAAATTACCACTACACGAAAGTAATAAATTACAATTACAAATTACCGCATAAAAGTAATGAAATTACTTTCAAATTACTGTTTTATATAGTTTAAAGGAGGAGCTAAACAAAAAGAAAGAACACACTCTGCTCTGCATTTGCAAATTAAAGGCCCGTTCACCACATGCGTTCGGAGCGACCACTATGCTTACGAACGAATGCAACCGCTGCGACTTCAACGACAACTGTGCGCGACGTGTACACACACATGGAACCGCATGCAACAACACGAATCAACAGCCAATGAGAAACGAGCTTCAGCTCTTGTTCCTAGCCAATAGTAAGCAACCCAGCTACGCTTACAAACATGGCGACCGGTTTCGTGCCCGACGCGAAGTCCTCACCGGAGCTGCCGGAGGTTTCGGCTACGGCGTACAGTCACGATGACCTGCTGTGCACCTACAATAGCTGTGTAAAGGCTGGTTCAGACATCTGAAACGAACCCGTTATCCACGACTGCGTCCGTTGTGACCGGAGGCGACCGCTCTGCGCCGCGCGTACACTCCTGCAACCACTGCAACAAGCGCAGCGGGTCGGCAGCACGGCGGCCGCTTCTCCGCCGCCGTCAGCTGTTTCAGCGGTGCCTCTAAAAAGAAGGGGACGCGCTGCCACTCACTTGCGTAACAGAAAATAGACACACCGTCTTCTATGACCTCAAGCTTTATATATTTTTTTCAGGATACGCTTGCAGGGTAGTGCACTAAAAAGAAAAAAGATGCAGTACGCCGTCTTGCACGATCACGACTTTAATACACGACTTTGCCTACAGTACAAATCTCGCCACACGCCTTTTCTACGATTATAAAAGACGGCGTAATTTTAGCAGCGATACAGCAACTTAGAAATATAATTTCATGATCAGATAGACAATGCGAGCGTTCAGGATTGCTAACACTAATCACCTTTCTCGGGTGGTGAAAACACGTGAAAATTCGCATTCTTTATACGGTACGCACCAGTAATACCTTGAACTTAAATACACGCATGGAATGCGCAAAAGAAAAAAATCCGGGCGATGTTTGAGGACACAAATGCTAAGAAAGTACCACTGTAGTCGAAGTAAACAAACACGACGGCACGGGCGTTTCTGCTGTCTTGAGAGTGACGCCACGAGATCGCCGCACGAGGAGGTGGATCTTCCCTTCTACTGATTGGTTATCATAGCGACACACGACGAAAATTCACAGTCAAGGATAGCGCTTTTACGGGGAACGATGAGCTTCCACCACGCCGTCCACGCCGACGATCACCACCGACGCCATGTTTGCAAATAGAAGGAGCCGGCCCGCGACCGGCATGCAACGCGCGCGACCGAGCTCTCCTCGACCTGTGATTGGTCTGTCGTCGTACTCCCGTCGTTCCCGAACGTAACGAAAAAGTTCAGCCCGGCTCAACTCCTTGCGTTGCTGAACGAACACGAACGAAACGACCGTTTGGCGCTTCGTTGCTATGGCAACTCGTCGTTCCAACCGGTTGCATTCGTTCGTAAGCGTAGTGGTCGCTCCGGAACGCAAGTGTGTGAACGGGCCTTAAAAACTGCGCTCTACCGAAAACGTAAAAAAAAAAATTAGCATACACACTGCATTGTATCCACCTATTTCACGTTCGCAATATGTATTTTGTAGCTCAAGGCGATTTTGGTGTTTTCCCCTTTACTTGTCGCAGATTATCACCTGATTGTCCAACTGTCGCACGCGCTGCATGTAAACCTATCGTTGCTAAGCAAACTTAAACATTAAGAACATGCTTTCTAAAATACCTCTAAAAGGTTCGGCGAAGGTAAGACATCGGGCAAAAAGACGCGGACGGGCATGATGCACCCCTTTCCCCTTCCCCCCCCTCTTCCCGCCCCTGCCCCCCCCCCCCCTTCTAAAACAAACAAGAAAAGCACACACTTATTAAGATAAAAGATACAACCATCGACGTCATCAGTTACGAAACCAGCCTATTTCGGAGTCGCGTACAAACGAAGCACCCTCCACGTAACACTGCCGGTTCAACCACCGGAGACGTCAGCCTGCGAGGAGCCCCATCCACCGACGTCACAGCCAGAGAGAGACAGCGGCGCTCCTTATCGAAAGGGGTTCCCGCCAGGACTAACAAGCGGGGCCTTGTTTCTTTCGTCTCTCCAAGGAAGACGTGAGCCGACCCGGCTCCCGGCGACAGACATCTCCCGGCGCCGCAGCAAATCTGGGGGCGACGGCGGATCGATCCAAGCTCTCCTCTTCCCTCCAGCATCCGAGTCCACAGGCCTGTCCTATCAGGTGCTGGAGAGACGACCACCGAAAACCGCGCTCTCGCTCCCTCGGTCGATACGCACGCGCAAGAAGAAACTCCCCCCCCCCCCCCCCCCGCTTTATTCCTTTCGGTCTCAGTTTTCCCTCAATCTTCGTCCCCTTTTCCCGTCAATAGCCCGGCTGCCGGCTGCACACAGCGAACCCAGGCCTGTCTGTCTCGGCGCTCCACGATGCTTCCGTTTCCTTCTCATTGTTCTTTTGCGAAGCGGACGCGTTTCCCAAAACGACGAAAAGAAACAAAAAGAAACAAAAGGGCCTCTGGCCCCCATGCCACGATAGTCTCTGTTTCGACGGCTCACATTGAGTTGGACTCCGCGTACTTGGTTGGAGCCGCTCATTTCCGGGCGCAATGCCACGGGGGATTTTGTTTCCCCGAAATTTCACGCAGGGCTCACGTCGTCGTGGGCGCAGTTTGATGTGACCGGATTTTCGCTCAAGGCCGAGATTGCGAGAGTCGCTTGTTTACGTTCGAAGACGCGGAAAATGGGAAGCTTCGGGAATAATAAAAGGACCCCGGTATCGCGAGGTAGTCGAAATGAAAAGGAGGCTTATCTTTACACCTGGAAAGCCGTGTCACTGTTGAGTACAATTAAGCCTGCTCGCACCTGGCCTGCGTAGTGATTTCGCGACATTCTGAAGCGTGTATAGGCTAAAGGCGCTAAGCAAAACAACGGAAAAGTCAAAGAATTTTGAACGACACAAAGCGCTTAGTTGTTTTCACCGCTGAAAACATTTCAGCGTGAGAACTCAGGCCGAAATGATCGGATAGGTACTGAAAGCCCGCTTAACCTTTTCGCACATCTTTCTTTTTTCCCCGATTTATAGTTGAAGTAGAACTCCCTGACCTAAAATGTTTTTGTAGCGAATAAATTGTAGCGTCACATGACGCTTCATGACGTGAGAGAGGGACAAACTACTCATTTTAGCGAGATCTTCTTTGAACCATGTCCGGCCGTCAAAACATTTCGGCTGGGGAGGTAACGCTCGAGACCCCGAAGCACGAGATTCCGTGCAAGGGCTGATTGTGTCTATGATGAGGATCGCAGCTGTTTACTACACAACTTATGGCAATTGTGCGACGTCTCATGGAAAGGCAACATCACCATGTCACGCGACAATGGAATGTTTGCACCCCAACTGTCGAATGGTGTTTAAGGATCGTGCGAAGTGGGTGCACAGCATAGTGCGTCTGCACTTTGGTGCAAACACATGCACACTCTGCAGATATTTGTGGAGTATGTGCCGCATAGTAGGCTATAGAGCTTTGTCTAAATGACCCAAGCACTAAGAAACACGCTGCGAGAGTAGTTACAGGCCCTGCACGTGCTAGCGTCTGCAGTAGTAACTGTTCTGAAGAAAAAGCCGAAAACAAATAGAATCTTGCACGCACGTCCGCCGACGCCCTATTTTGTTTGTTTACTTCGAATCTTTTATACGGAGAAGGTGAGCACGAGCGGCACGTAGACTTACATTCCCAGCATTCTCCTTGATGCGTGGCTAATTTAGCAATAAGCCTATTGTTTTAGTGTTGTTATCCCCTTTTGATGACTTAACAACGAGCGATACCCATTCAGAGTTTTGAAGTGTGAATTTGTTGTTGCTGTTGCTTTTTCTGTTATAAAAGGCATGCGGTTTAGACCTCGGTGGCAATTTTCTTAGAATTAAATAGAAGTACAATTTGTTCAAGAAAAATTACGTATCACAAGCAAAGGGTCCAGGACGGGATTAAAACCCAACGTTTCAGACGGACGGCCCTTTGGTCAAGGTAGCCACAGGCGCTAGAGGCAAGTAGAAGCAAAAATGTCAAGGTAGTACCAGAATGTAGTACGGTGATTTGTTAGGAATCGTGGAAGTTCACATATCTAAGGACCAAAGGGAGGAAAAGGGGGAACCGCAAAACGAGGTGCGAGGGATTCAAAACCGATCAGTATGGCCGTGCCAGATAATGCAAAATACATACGGCGAAAAATCCCTACTGTACAAGAAAGAGCTCCTCTGTCTGTTTTTGTATGTGTGTGTATGCCGGACAAATTTAATCCCTACTTTATAAGCGCGGGTTCGTTCACTGCAGCGACATGTCTCAAAGAAAGCTTAGACAAGCGATATTTCATCTGCAGCCATAGACTCTATTTTCTTGACCCCTTCTCAAGAGCAAGGAATATACGTAATCCTTAGATCTTTAAATACCAGTACCAATCATAGCTGTTGCTCACCTTTGTGTTCTTGTCTGGAGCCCATATGTAACAATACATTAGCCACTGGCACTTTTCCTGGTGGCATGAAAATTGTAAGCGTTGCTGTTTTTCACAAAGGAGGTTTTTTTGACAACATTATTAACTATAGGCCCATATCCTACTTTCTTTGTTTTCAAAAGTCTTACAAAATTTGATATAAAAAACGCTTCAGCAAGTTTTTGAATGATAGAGATGTTTTGTCATGCAGCGAGACGGTTTTCATAAAAAGGGTCAACCGAAATTGAGCTACTTAGTGTTAAAAAAATCTATAATTTTTAGAATCAGCTATTTACAACTGGATTTTTCTTGATTTTAGAAAGGCGTTTGATTTCATTAAACATAATATCTTGTTTCTTTAAACTATCGTTTAATGGAGTTCGTGGTGTGTTTTAAATCTGGCCCTTCTCGTGTCGATCAAAGGGAGAACAAATTTCATATCAGGTTCACAAGAGTATATTTTAGGTCCAATTCGTCGCTTCAGCTCGTCGAATGCCTGCTGCTGCTCCGAGGAAATCCAAACTTCTTGGTGTCCTTCGTGAGGTGCGTGAGTGGTGCGGAAAACAGCGCAACATCACGAACGAAGCGCGAACAGCACGCACATAGCCCAAAGACTCTTCGCGCGGCCTTCTTGTCTGTTGGCGCTTGAAATCCCGCGACGGCGCAAGTCCCCTCTAGGTCTGGGCGAACGACATCGTTGCTAACCACGTGGCCTAGGAACAGCAGTTCGTCAAAGGTGAGCCGAAACTTCGATGACTTGATGGTGAGTCCGGCGGTTTGTATGGCTTGGAGTCTGGAGAACTGCTCGGAGTCGTCGTAAGTGCTCATCGAAGTCGTTGGAAACCCCTACGACGCCTTCAAGGTAGACGAGACAGCTCTGCCATTTCAGTCCTGCCACTATGGTGTCCATGATACGTTGAAAGGTTGGTGGTGCAATGCATAGTCGGAAAGGCATCATCTTAAACTCGCACAGTCCATCCAGCGAAGCGCAGGCTGTCTTTTCTCGGTCCCGGTCGCCGACTTCAATCTGCCGGTAGCCGCTCTTCAGTTCCGTTGATGAAAACTATCGAGAGTGGCGGAGCCGGTCCAGTGTGTTGTCTGTGCGAGGAGAGTGGATAGACATCTTTTTCGTCACCGCGTTCAACTGCCGTAATACCATCTAGAGCCTAAGCAGTCAGTCCTTCTTAACCAGTGTGACTGGAGAGGCCCACAGACTGCTTGGAGGTTGGCTTATGCCGTCGTTCAGCATGTCTTCCACTTGCTCTTGGATCACCTCCCTTTCTTTTACGTCGACTTTGTACGGCAAAAGATGCACAAATAGCGCGTCGTCCTCGGGAACGATGCGATGCTTCGCAAGGGTGGTTTGGCGCACCTTCGACCACGTCGCGAAGCAGTCGCTGTATCCGGCTTGAGGTCACTCAGCTGCCGTCATTTCGGGCCTGAAGGCTTGGCTGAAAGCGTCAATACCGAGCTGCGCTGGCGGCGTAATGTCTTGCTGAGGTGGTAAGTGATTCTTCAGCAATCTCGGTGATTTCGGCGGAGGTCCGGAGTTGCTCGACGTGGCCCACAACAGCACCTTTCGTGAGGTGTGGCGTTTCTTGACGGAAGTTTGTCAGAAGGAACACAGTGCGTCCATTCTGAAGTTCAGCTATCCCTTTGCGATACCTATCCCTCTTCCCAGGAGCAACTGAAGTTTAACTTCGAGAACAACTTCGCAGCAGGCAGCTTCTATCGGTCATGACGTGTACAACAACACTTGATCGCGGCGGCTGGTTCACGCATGCGGCAGCGACTCGGACAGCGACTGACGTTGTTATGTGGTTCCATTGGGGAGGAACAGGTGTTCAGCAGCGACAATCTATTCTTTCCAAGGTCGATTACGGCGCCGCATTCACACGGAAAATTCATGCCGAGAATGACGTCTCTGGCACAGTGTTGTAGAACGACAAATTCCACAGGGCACGTCTCGCCGTGAATCTCAACTCGTGCTGTGCACCTTCCGACGGGAGTAACATGGTGCGCTCCGGCGGTTCGAATGTGTGAACCAACCCAGAGCGTCATAAGTTTTCGCAGGCGCCGAGAGAACCGCCCACTCAAGACTGAGTAGTTCTGCTCCAGTGTCCACGAGGGCCGATGCGTCGTGGCCGTTGAAAACAACATTTAAGTTGTTGACCACCGTTACCGGAGCGCAGTTGCGATGCGTGGCGTCGGGAGAGTGGGAGCGCTGCGGCGTTCTTGGAGGCTGTTGACTTCGGTCGTCTTCGGCAACACCACCTCCAGGCGTTGCCGCACCTATTTTTCCCGGTGCGAAAAGGGCGATAGGCTCTCATGACGGGGCCGGTTCATCGGCAAAGCTGGACGTCATGATGACGGCGACTTGGGCACGCGGCGAGCTGCAGGCCGGGGAGACTGAGGTCGTCGGAGGTATTCTTCTATCTCCCGCGGTCGTTCACCGCAGCGTGGACGTGGGTCGTTCGGGTGGAAGCCACGGAGCCCTATTTGCCGGTAGGGGCAATGGCGGTAGATATGGTCGGCTTCCCCGCAGTGGTAGTACAACGGGCGTCGATCGACCTTCCTCCACACTTCGGTTTTCCTCGGCGAGAGTCGTTCCGGGCGGAAGGACTGGACTTTTCCTTCCGGACGTCGAGGATACTGCGGCTTCGGACTGTCTCGTCGGGGTGGCGCCGTGGCTTGGCGCTTAGCTCGCGGCGGTCGTTGGGCCATGGCGGCGTAGCTCAACGGCGGTTCTTCCGGCGTCGTCATGTTGATGGGAATTTCAGGTTGCATCGCCCGTTGGGCTTGTTCGCGCACAACCTCTGCGACAGATAGTGTCGCTGGACGACTAGCAACTGGCAGCAACCTGGTGAGTTCCTCTTGGACGACGTCCCGGATAATTTCGCGGATGTCCGCGGTTACATTGGAGGTTCCGCTGCTAAACAGGTTGGATGCAGCGACTCCGGGATGTCGTTTGTAGTGAGAAGCGCGCGCTTGGAGGTAGCGCTTGATATTGGTTGCCTACGTGACGAAGGCTTCGACAGTGGTCTGCGGATTGAGGACGAGGCCTCCGAAGATATCGTCTCTCACCGCGCGCATAAGGACGCGCAACTTCTTGTCGTCTCCGGCTTGTAGGCCGGCACGGCTGCTCAGGTGCACGACGTGTTGAACGAATCTCATGACGGTTTTGTTTGGGCCGTGGGCTCGCATTCGAAGGAGGTTTTCTGCGCTTCTCCCGTCGGTGTTGAGTGGAGAACGTCCACAGCAACTCACTTCTGCAGACATCCAACGACGTTAACATTGGCTCGTGGTACTCGAACCAGCGCTTAGCGGTGCCCTCTAATGCAAAGTAGAGGATCTGCAGCCGCTGTTCTGGTGTCGAGTTGTTGTGTCGTGCCACTCGGTCGTACAGGTGGAGCCAGTCTTCAACATCCTCATGAATCTCGCCATGAAAAAGTGCCGGTGTCCTGGGCGCAAATGGCAGGTATGCGACGGAAGGGCCAGCTGGTGCCTGCTGTGACTCGGTCCCCATCGTCGCCCTCTTTGTCTTCCTCGGCTGCTCTGAGAGTTGACCGAACTCCTGAGGGTGGCCTTTGTTGAGGCAGCTCGCTCGGGTCTCGGGTTCGTCGACTGGGGCTAGTATTCCTGGACTCGAAAAGGTTTGGGCCCGAAAGATCTTCTGGTGGGTACGTTTCGCGGGCATGGAATGCGGCATCCCGCACCTCCACCAAAATGTCACGAATGACAATTGATGAAGTGACGAAAACTGATGCAAAATAAATGTTTAATTGGGCGAACTTGTGCCCAAAACAAAATATATTAAGACTAGCGTCGCAGGCGTCGATGGCTGTGAAACAGCAGGAACGAACGCTGGAGCGTGACTGACTCCGGCTTGCCACGCGGAGCCCCTTATGTAGACGCGAGGGCTTCTGGAACAATCGGCGTAGAAGGTTCGGAGCCCTGAACATTCAAACCTTGAATAAGCAACACGTTTCTCGAATTAACCGGAACGCGATATTACAGAAACAACAAAACCTCGGTCTTTGGCGTGGGAGCCAAGCACGATAACCGTTAGGCCACGGGCGCAGTGCCTACTTGGCCAGCTACGCGCGCGGCAACACCTTTGTTTTCAACTAACGGCCAACAGAAACTGTGCATACTGTGATTTATAGTTTTATTAATGACTTTGATATTTGGCGCATTTTTTCAATGACTTTTCAAGATTCACATTGACATACTGCGTATTGTCTTCATTGTTTTCAAAATGTTAAATTCGTGAAACTAAAGTCAGCGAATGCTCCCTATTTTCTCATTGAAACTTTTTGAAAATTGTTCATACCCTTTAAAAAGTTTAGAACTTCTCTTCGAACATTCGGCATCTTGTTCCAACCTCTGGGCACGTTCTAGCGAAGGTTGAGCGGGCCGGAAAGTTTTCTTTTCGAATAGAAAATTACCTGCAGAAACCACTATTGTTGGCTGTCCATGAATTGCGATTGCATGTGTCATGAGACTCATGACACAGCTCCTTGTGAATACCACGGCGCAAATTTTGAGTGAACACTTTATTATATGAATGGTTTACGACGCAATCATTGACGTCAAGGCGCCTACAGCACGCCACTTCGAAATTGAGTGATTGCTTCGTCTCTGTGTAATCTTTCTGTCTCTGTGTAATCGCTTAATACTCACGCTGTTTCTCCACCATCATTGCAGCTTCATGTGTGTGTGTCTTTTCCTGTTTCTGTGAATTCGTTTTATATTAGAGCCGTATCACCACCATCATTGACCATGTACCAAGTAGCTCCACTCAATCCGATAATTGCTTCGTGGCTTGGGTGCAAATGTGAATCTGTGCGTACTCCTGTTTGTGTATGCTTGGCGCGGGTTTGTCTGCTTGCCAAGACGACGTCCAGGACGACGTCTAGGACGAACTCTAGGACTATCTTTAGGGCTACCGCAAGGACGACCTTTACGACGACCTTAAAGGGGTAACTGCAAAGAAAAAGCGTCTTTTAAACAGCCCATAGGGGACAAGCATGTCACAAAGCAAATCTTCCGCGAAAAAACAAATTTTTTCTAGCAATATTTACGCCACAGGACGTTAACTTAGTCGGCGTCAAAACTTCTCCACATTTCGAAACTCGCGCTCTTCGAAGTGCGCAGACTGGCTGTTACACGTCACTCCGTGACGTGTAGCAGTCACTACGTTACGAGTAATACCAGCTTTGTGGCGCGCGATGTAAAACGGACGAAATAGCCGTTAATTAAAATCAGTCTCGCGCAACAAATATTGCTGTAAAAAATTTTGTTCTTGGCGTAAAAATTGTTTAGTGACATGCTAGTCCCAAGTAGGCTGTTTAAAAATATAACTTCTTTTTCTTTGCGGTTACCCTTTAAGGACGACATCCTAGAGGACAACGTCGAAGTCGACGTCTAGAACTAGCTCTACGACGACCTCAAGACGACGTCGAGAACAACGTCCTAGGGGATGATGTCAAAGACGACGTTCGAGAACGACCTCAAGGACGATCTCTAGGACGACGCCGAGGCCGACGTCCACTTCCGCGCGGCCTCTGCGTATGCGGACGTCCTGCGTAGGCGGAAGCGCCGCGCCGCCTCGCAGCGCCTCCGCATACGCGCGACACATACGCGCGCCGCGCATACGCATTCAAGGACATATAGCGTATTCAGAAAACGGGGTAAAGTAGCTAAAGAATGCCATCGCATTAAAGAGCTGTTCGGCTCCTAAACATTCGGTAGGAGATAAATATGGTTTGTCACAAAAATTGATGTAACTCAGATTTGCGCAGAGCGGTCAGGTGACGACCGTTTGTGCAAGTACGCGCGTGTATATGTACTACGTATGCATACAAGTCGGTTTCAGCACCCGTGTTAAAATACGAGTCAACGAGGTAAATTTTATACCGGGTCAAATGTGCATCGGAACGAGACGTCCATCGAGAAAAAATGTTCATACAGCTCGAAATATGCTTCGAGACGATGTGTCCACCGAGTCAAAAGGTCCATCCAGGTCAAAACGTGTATCGAGACAAAATATAACTAAGAGTGTGTAACTATGCACTACTAATCAACCGGCCAGGGCTCGGTGCATGCTCTCGTCTCCTCTTCTCTCTCTAGTTTCTCGACGCAAATGTCCGTAATCCGCTCAAATAAATAAACGATATTTAAATAAACAGCGTAATCCGCTGTTTATTTAGATATTTATAATTCTTTCAGACATTCTCTTCGATTATACGTGAGCAGATGCTGACCACGCCTGTAGTGGACCGTGTGAAACAAGAGTCACTGCAATGTCTGTGGTTCGAATGCCGCCTGCCAAGTTTTCTCCTTGAACTCATTGCCGTGCGGCATTCGAAGCACGAATCTCGTGGTGACTCACGTTCGAGTCTGAATGCAGACTCTCTGTGTGTGGTGATGTATAGGCAGTGTGACCCCTGACTTTGGTGCCTTCTTCACACACAGCAGCGCAGTGCGCGAATCGGCGGCAATGAAGACACCGATTTGTCGCTGAAACTGCGCCGCGAGTTTTGGGATGAACATCGATGCATCGGCGCTGTTTGGCCGCTCACCACTGGGATGCAGCACGTCTGCGATAGCTCGAGTGCACCACTGTGCAGAGCTGGGTAGTATCATGATACAGATGTACCGGGTGATAGTGTTTTAGAAACACATTGCATATGTATATTTTTATATCGCGACGGTAATCATCATCATCATCATTTATTTTCCTTGAGGGCCCCAGGGGGCATTATACAAGGGAGTGAACACAATAAAAAAACATCAACAAAAATAGTTAAAAAAGACACTGTAACCTATACTTGTATTTCAGAAAAGAAAGAGGTTAACGGCGGCAGCAACCTGTGAGGTGCTGGGTCACATTTACAATGAGGTCAGGTAATGAGTTCCAACCGTCAATAGCAGATGGTAGAGTCGACGTTTTAGTAAGAGACAGATGACGAAGTAATTGAGCGCAGTTTACATAGAGCGGTCAAAACGATGGGAAAAATACGGTAGGGAGGTGATAGTAGAGAAACTTTTAGATGGCTGTTGTGGTAAAAGATTTTGGTAAGAAGAGTGCGAGACGCAGACACCTTCGACGTATAGAAAGTAAGTCAAGGTTAGCTGATTTGCGTAATCCTGATATGCTAGTGCATTTATTTATTTATTTATTAGTACCTTGAAGGCCCTAAAACAGGGCATTACACAAGGGATGGGCAGCTCATATTTCTAGGGACAATAAGAAAGGCATATAAGCATACATGGGAGTAGTCAGAGCAAATAAAAACGAAGACCTCTGTTTTGAACGGATTCAAGGTTGTTAGCTAGATATGATTGCCACGGTGACCATATGGAGGAAGCTAAATTCAAGTTTAGATCTGACCAAGGTTGTATAAGCTAGTAGTTTTACTGAAGGTGTAGCTAGTCTGAGGTTACGGCGAAGAAATCCGAGAGTACGGTTAGCATCGGCAGTGACAGCATTTATGCGAGTAGTCCATGACAGATCAGAGGTCAGGTGAACGCCTAGGTATTTATATGAGGAACAGGTAGCTCCTGGGATTGTGGAAAGGTGATAAGCAGTGCGATGGAACATGTAGAACTGGCGGGTGAATGATAGAGATTTACATTTATTAAAGTTTAAAGTCATTTGCCATTTGTGGCACCACTGAGTTATAAGTGCGAGGTCATTCTGCAAAATTTTGATTATAGTGGTTAGAATTAATAGGATCTATAAATTACACAGTCGTCGGCGAACAGACGTATTGAAGAGGAGATGTTGAGGTAGAGATCATTGATGTATATTAAAATAGAAGGGGGCCAAGAACGGTTCCCTGGGGGACGCCGGAGGTTGGCAGTGCTGGTAGATTTTGTGTTGTTAGTAGATGAGTACTTGGTGCGATTTGTGAGGAATTCGAGATCCATTTGACGACTGAGGGATGGATGTTAATATTTCTAAGTTTCCAGTAAGCGACGTTGGGATGAGGATCCTTGCCAAATGCCTTGGAGAAATCAATAAATATGGCGTCAGTTTGCTTATTAGAATCAAAGTTTGAGTAAACGTCAGTAAGAAAAGCTGTTAGCTGCGTTTCGCATGAGTATGACTTGGCGAAAGCCGTGCTGATGCTCGAAAAGAAGGTTATGGAAGTCTAGAAAGTCTATTATGTTGGTTTAGAGTATATGCTCTGGTAAGAGTTTAGACGACACACTGGTGAGCGAGATGGGGCGATAGTTGCTGATTAGTTGGCGATCACCTGCTTTGTAAACGGGGATGACGTTAGCGATTTTCCAATCGCATGGGATTTTCGGAAAGTTGAAGAGACTGCGAGAGAAATGTCGCAGAGGAAAGTTGAAGAGACGTGTTTAGTACTTATTAATATTTTCGAGTTTATTTGGTCGTCGCCAGAGCTAGAAGACACCTCCAGCTGATCAATGGCTCTTAGTACACCAGGAGTGGTCGATCCTTATAGGATTCATGAGGAGATGAAGGGGCCGGCACAAGTTTGGGCATACTTGACAAGTCTTCATTGGTAAAGATTGAGCCAAAAAAGTTGTTAGTTTCAAGAGCACCGCGTTCGCTGGGAAAGTGAAGGCACGTACTCGTCAACGAACTGTGATGGAAGAGAGAGCGCTGGGTTAATTACTTCATCCAAAACCTTTTAGGTTTATTGGTTAAAATGTTGGGGAGGTCATGAAGTAGAGAAATTTGGATTTTGGCATCATGAATCGCGGATTTGCGAGGTCTCCTAGCGCATTCGTGATAGGCGTTCCCAGACGCGTTAGGGTTAAGAGCCTTTGCCCTGGTAGAAGCTCTTTTTTTCCTGTTGGAGTGACAATGAACTGTTTTATCGTACCAAGGGTTAGTGTTATCGGATATAATTCGGAGTGAGTGGAACGGGAAACATTTGATTAGGGGATGTTAGTCTATCTTTGAAAAGAATCCAGTTTTCATTGACCGGTCCTTTCTGCGAAGTTAACCGAGAATATGTGCGTAAAATTCTTCGAGGTTGGTGTTGATAGATGCGTAGTCGGCTCTCGCGCAATCGTGAATGAATTTGCAATAACGTGATTTCTTAGAGCAGTGATAGTGAATGTTAGCTCATATCGACGAGATGGTCGCTAATGCTGGGTAAGTATGTGACGTTGCTGAAGAGCGAAAGCGTCAGGTACTAAAACTTAGGTCGAGTACGTTGCCGGCAGCTGATTGGTGTAACGTAGTGGGTTGAGTGATACCACTAGATAGGCTAAAATCTAAACAAAGGTCAATAAGCTCTGAGAAAATGCACAGCTAGAACAAACAGTAGACCAAGTCAATATTTGGGGTAATTGAAATCACCAAAAAGGGTACCTAAAGCGTTAGGATATTTACATGCGAGTCTCAGAAAGGCATTTGCACAGCCTCAACAACAGAATCTCTCATCAAGTTATTATCCGGCAGGTCTGTAACCCATACCGCATTATTACGGAAGGCGTTGTGCAAAGATACACCCAAACAACTTCTAGGTCAGTGGTATAGCGGTATTAGCCGAGATGGTATATGGTCTTTTGCGGCCGCAAGTACGCCCCCTCCTTTTCCTAGTTTTTCTATCAGACCCATACACTCGAACGTTTAGGTGCGAGGGGAAATAGTCTCAACGTCAGATATATCAGGGCTTAGCCAACGTCTCTTGTAAGTACAACAAAAGCGGCATTGGCACGCCTCAATTGCTGAAGTTATTTTTGTCTCTCTTGGTATTAGGCTTTCAATGTTAGTAAATAGGATAGAATGACCTGAAGATTTTGTTAGTGGTAACATGGTGCTTTGCCGGTCGACTCCTAGAGGGCGACGAGAAGAAGCGCTGGCGGTGGCTACGTGTCCTTTTCTTTAACGGCGCCAAGATGCGGCATCGAATACGTAGCACTGATCATTTATAAAAAAGTTTATCATGACGCAGTCTCGTAGGGGGTGCCTTTTGGCCCTGGTAAAATCAAGAAGGTGTGACGGCGTGCGGAGCCGGACAGAAATTGGGAAGTTCTCTAGGCTGATGGCTACGCGAGTTCCTTTAAGCTTGTAGGCTGATGAAAGAACGCTATCTTTATCTTTAAACGAAGAAAAAACTTTACTATTATTGGGCGACATTTCTTGGAGGGTCGAATGCTCCTAGGCGATGCGCCCTTTCAACCTAGATGATCTCGTCCTGGCATCGCTTAGTTTTTCGGAGCACAAGCTAGTGACCAAG
>JAZHYW010007367.1:0-31183 GCA_037355805.1 Ixodes ricinus
GTCGTCTGCCGCTGCCGCCGTACCGCCCACGAAAATTACGTTGTTATACGTTCGCGTGGGTTCCCTGTGTACGGCAGACGGCAATCTTTGCAGTGCCCTGCACTGCCCTGCGTTGCCTACATGAGGGGAGAAACCCTCACTCACGTTTTAGTCAAACATATTCTCGTAGCTGCGAGTGTTTTTTTATACTCCAAACAGTGCAGGGCTTGTGGAGGCCACGCACCAAAAGAGCAAGGTGTCACTTGCACATCCAGTGTTTTTTTTGTTTATTTTGCTACGGGAATTAGTTGAGCTAGTCGGTGCATTTTATTTTCCTTCGCCAAACCCCCCCCCCCCCCCCTCAAAAAAAGAAAAAGCAGCTTGTTCGAATAATGTTTGGAGACTGTTAGCTCGCCTAGATGCATGAATGGATTAAAGGGGCCCTGCAAGGACTTTTTTACTGGTTTTTATTTGCACCGAACCTGAGCGCACTGAGCGTAGTAGCTTAATGAAACTTTTATTTTCTCGAATTTCGCATTATTTTAAAAGTTATAGGCAAACTAAAATTACAAAAACAAGCAAAAAATAACTTCCCTCATGACGTCCTTGGTTGCTTGAGTGGCCGTGAACTAGAGGAGGGGTAGTGAGCTCGGCGAGCGCTCACAGCTGCCGCACTTCGTGTCGACGGCGCGAGAGGGCGCCACTAAAGCGTGTTCTGGATAGGCTGTATGCAGCGGGCAGCCAGATCGGCTCTCATTGCATTTGCTGCGCAATTAAACACTAATTCGGCATGACACTTCATTGGCCACAAACGACAGCAAACACGGGGTAAAGATCAGTTCACAAGGGGAGCCACTTTGCGCTGCCATACCATGAAACGACCAAACCGCAAGCCAAACCTGCTCACGAAGGCCTTCGGAACGCTCGGAACCGGTCGGATCCTCCTGTCGATACGACCGCAGCGCCGCCGCGTACATCCAGGACCTTTCCGTGTCGGCGCCTGATCCCACTACACCTTTCTAGTATGCGCCGCCTTTTCCACCGCTTAGTGGCGGGTATGTCGACGGGTCATTTCTTGTTTCCATACTTTATAAACTGCATTTGTTTCTTTTCTGATCTAAAATACCGAAAAAAAATACTTTTATAAATAACTGAAACGGTTCGCGCCACTTATATTTTGTATCTCGACTAAAAAAAGTTTTTAGCGGCTCTGACCAGTAGTAAGCCCAGGACCAAAGACGTCACATTTCGCGCGCTTTCGGCAACGCGGGTTGCCCTCGTAGGTGGAGGAGGTTTCTCCGTCGTCCAGTTAAAATATGACGCACTGATATTTAGTTACTCTCTCCGTGCTCGCTGGCTTGCCCGAACCCCAAAAGACGTGGAAACTGCAAAAGAAGTAGACGCTTAAATATGATTGCAGGGCCCCTTTAAGAATGGTGCTGCAGTTCGGGCAGTAGCGTGTGCCACCTAGCATGCAAAAACTCGATTAGGCTAGACTTGGCCTGGCTAAAGGGCCCGACAGCCTCGCACTTCCCATAATGCCTCGGGGCACTCGCTGGTGGATCTGGCGTTTCCAGAAAGGTCCATTTTACTGCCTTCCAGAAAACGGTTACGGATGTCGGCATTATTGCAGATCTCGAGAAGCATCGTCATTTGTCTTTGATTAAGCTTTTGTATCCGATTAAAATTTTTATAGAGCGACATACCGTTTTTACTCTGCATTGTGTGGTCTACAGGGTGTTTAATGTTTATCGGTTTAAACAGATAAAAACCAGTTGATAAACCTAAATGCCAAATTTATTGTTCGGAATTTGACTTTAACCGGAAAAGGTCGGTGTTTCAGTCATATGGCACGGAAAATGGGCATTTGGGGGGAGGGGAGGATTTAACGATAAAAATATTTTTTGGGGTTAAATATTTTCTGCTTTGGGATCAGATTTTGCATACCTAGTTTGTTATGCTTTGAAGATGGAGTTCAGATTGCTTTGATTTTTGGGAACGTCCCATTACTTCACAATGTTTGAGGGCATTTGCAAAGTAATGCCGCAGCCAGTTTTAATGTCGCATATGGATTTGACGTTGCGGGCAAAGATAAATGCCATTTCATCAAAAATAAAACACTTCTTCCCCCCCCCCCCAAAAAAAAAAAAAAAAAAAAAGCTGCTGTTTAGGGCTGTGGGGAAGTCACCCCTTCCGCTTCGCTTTAAATCTATCCCCAGTCCTAAGGCTGGTAGAGGATTATAAATGCTCACACATCAGCAGATTAATGGCACCAGATAGAATCGTTGAATTGTAAATGGTTTGCAATTCTTTGTAGCGTCCGATGTAGTATCCTCAAACGTTTTCAACTGCAGTCTAGTTGTCTTTACCATATTTTCTGGCCCAGAGTCAGCAGACTATACATGTCTAACAGTCCAGACTCTATGCAGTGCCAACTATACAAGGATTTATTTTTCTAGATTGTTCGTTATGACAAGACGGGACAAAGTTTGTGAATGACAAAGTATATGTTACTGATGATTTACATACTATACAAGCTTCTGTGATCAATAAAAGCAGGCACTTGTCAAGGTGTACCGTTTATAAACATTTCTTACAGGCGGACTCTGAAGTATACTGTTGGCCACCTTTTGGGGGCCAAGGCATAGAGTGGGAAACATGTCGACAAAAAACGAAATTCTCCATACAAACGAGATGTTTGTATGGAGAATACATAAAAGCAAAGATAACATATTTATACGTTCCCACAAACATTCAAGGTACACTTGCGAGAAAATCGTGCAGAACCGTAGGGAAAAATTAAATATCACAAAAGGAACAGCATAATTTAAAAGTTATCAAGTAAACAAAGGGACCAAAAAACACCCCCTACCTCTCTACCCAGTAACACGACCTGGAATTCAGAAGCACATTGCCTTCGATATGCTACGCAGCGCTACCTCGAGGCTGATAAAACTGCGGAGTGGAGATGGGGGCTGCGAGAAAGTGCGCTTACTCCGGTGCGCACACCATCGCAGTCCCCTTCTCCGCTCCGCAATTTCATCACCCTCGAGGTAGCGCAGCATAGGATATCGAAGGCAACGTGCCCCTACATTCTCGCTCGCACTGTTCATAATAGTACATCAGACACATGCAGCATAAGAGTTTATATAATGAATCCAAAGAGAGAACTGGCAAGTTCACACGCGTTTCGAATGCCTTGGAACGGTGGGGCAGAGGCAGGTATAGGGGCTTTAATAAATGCAAAGGATTAACCAGCAAAATCGGTAGCTGGTCAATTTGGCTTTTTTTTTTTGCGAGGAAACGCAGTCTGGCGTTGTGTAAAGAAAAAGTAAAGTCGACAAGTGACTGCAGAAATAGCTTGTTTATTCAACTTGGGCGAGCTTATAGGCAGCTGGGGTGAGGTGTTGCGCCCATGCCGGGAGGAAGGCCCACAGTGCCCCTACGGCAGAGAAGGAAGGCTGATGAAGCAACCTTGTCGAGCTTGAGCAGCGGGCCTGCCATTCGACGATGCCGACTCGCAGACCTTGGCCACCCACTAATTAGCCTTTCATTGACTTTATGTTCACGCAAACACAAATCTACAAGCACAAGCGTGTTACCTTGGTACATTGCACGAGCACGTGTGCTGAGCGGAGATGATGAAAGCCAAGCGCTAAAAGGAAATGGCAAAAGAACATATGATACACTAAAACCACCAAGACTGGAGAGAATGAGGGATGACGCAAGGCAAGTCTCAAACACAGCCAATATTTCTCAACAAAAATCCTGTCTGTGTTTTCGGCCTATCATGTTTAACCATCACCAGCTCATTTGCGCCCCAACGTTCTCACAGAGATAAGGCAACGTCATCTCATCGAAGGCCTAGTTTTCGGAAAACCATTGAATAACACTGAGCAGTCACTGCGGCGTTTATTTTGGCCAAACGAAAGAAGTCAATCTTAATTTTGTTTCCCTTTCATCCATTTTCGTGTCGTATAATTAGATGCCACAATGGCCCACGATGCCATCAGATAATTTCACGAAGAAAAGGCTTAGCCAGAGATCCGTCCCTGGGCAAGAAAAGTTCTTATACTTAAAAACGAAAGAATAAAACATTCAAGACATACACAGACGACTCACTCTTTCGATTAGCAACGACGTTGCTAATCGAAAGAGCGTGGTCGTCGTGTACGTCTTTAATGTTCTTATTCTTTCGTTTACAACACGCTCAAATTAACTAGCAGGAAAACATCCTCTTCTTTGTTTCAACTTTGACATAGTGCAGTCCAGCTACAATTCTCCAATTTGAAAAACACAACCAATGTTATGTTCAACCTGTCGCAATGTCGCAGTTTATTATATAAGCTAACTGCAATTTTACTGCAAGGCAGTTGTTCCATCAACTTCTCACAAAGTGTCGTTTTTTTTTTTTTTTTTTAAATAAGTGGTGCACGTTTGTGCACAAAAGACCCATCTTATGCAAAATGGTGCAGCGACCGCCCCACCCTGAAGGAGCGCTTTTCCCAGCGCAGGAGGCTGGGCCACGGTGAAGCGACTTTCGCAGACTCGCAAATGCATTTCGCAGGTGTTGCTCTTCCTCAGTGCACCAGTGCATGGTAAGAAGCGCACTCAAAGGAGCTATTAACTTGCTCGAACAGACCACAAACAATGACAAATATCGCCAAACTTCCGAGTACTACGGCCACATTCGATACAAAGATGAAGTAAAATATTACATTATTCACAACGATAACCGAAGACTTTCAACACTTGTACGAGTCTCCTTACCGTAACGGTCTGGCGGTACACGCCCAAGCCGTTAGTTTCCTTATTGATAGTGAAATGCAGTGTCGGCGCAAATTCCTAGCATCCTGGTAAAATGTGGCCGGACGTTTCAGGGTAAGCACCTTGGTGCAGTCTGATGCAAATGGCACAGCATTTATGACACTCTACTGTGTTGCATTTTTGTAAGGGGAACAAGCTCGCTTTGTGCACACAATTCACCAAACCAATTTCTCATTAGCAAACATTTATAAAACAAAATTGCAATAGACCACATGCGAGATCGTTCGAACGTCTGGCAACACTCCGTGTGCTGCCATCTTTGTTGCGTCGATATTCCTCTGCTGTTAGTCAATTTTGTGGCATTATCAAAACACTCGAGGCCTACTGTTCTCCACCATCGATCCTCACCTACACCTGTGGGCTAAGGGTTAGTGAGAGTTTTGCTCTCTTCTTGCGGATGTACGTGCTCGCCGCCCCGTCGGTCCCTGGTTTCTCACCACACCCAACGTGGCGGACGTACACTTCAGCTCGAACTTTGGCTTAGAGTGCCAGCAAAGGCACGGGTGTGGGCGCCTGGTTTTGAAAGCGCTTTCTCTGCACGAGTGCTTGAGCGAGCAAAGGATTCTTCAGAATTGTGCTTTTGCACCCTGGTTTCTGCCAGCACCGAAGCCAACTGGTGAGATGAAGCATGTTCTTCGGCGCCCCACTAGATGGTGTCGTGCATTTCGCATATAATCTATTAAGAAAAGAAAATAATAATTAAGGGCTCGTGCACCGGACTAACAACGGGCATCTGACATGCCCCAGCGAAGGACTAAAGATTGATTTCAAGCACCTCTTCAGGATTGTTTATTGTACACTAATGATGTTTTTTTGTTTTTTTTAGCCCAACTGTTGTTTATAGCTGTTTTTATAGCTTTTATAACGATAATTTTTAACGTTAACGTTGCTATGACGAAACATGCGCGTGCAATTTCTTAATTTCAGCGCAATACTGTGTCGCCGGTTGGCCACTTTTTTGCGACGCCGCAGGAGCAGCATCAACGTCTTGTCTCGTCCAGGCGGTGTTGGTCGATGGCAGCAGCTAGGTGGTGCAAGCTACTGTCCAATTCAAAGGGTTCAGCCATACACATCCATCCACCCTTTCTCTCAACTTCTCGACGGAGGTTTTGTGCCGCACGTAGTGAAGAAATACTAGTTGCCTGAAAATTCCAGAAAAATAATGGGCAGCACATTGCACTCCCCAGAAAGTAAAAAAACAAAAAAACAACACCTATTTTTTTTTTAAATTATCTTCAATATTTTTTTTAATAAATGAGGATTATATGTTGCTCTATTTGGAAACCCACAGCAAAGTTACTCTTCCAAGTCGGCACAAATGCAGCCCAGAAAGTAAAGTCGAAACAGTATAGTATGTCACTTCGTAAAATGTTTAATTTGGACCATAAATTGCTTTTTGAAACTTACAATAATGCCGATGCCCATAACGCTGCTGTGACCAATATTGCCCTAACCATTATTTGTAGGGCTAAGAATCTCGCTTCTGACTTTCACCTATGTTACGACTCTGACAGAGCCGCCAAAGAGAGAGAAGGGAAGTTTTTCAGACTTGTGAGCACAGTGTCCCACAGCGATCACAGACAGCACAAAGATTCTAAATTCTGAAACAGCAGTTTCTAACAGCGAAGTGGTCCTCCGTCCTTTTCCATGTCTGAAAATGGCACTGGACGAAACCTGAGGAAAAACGGACGAAGAGAAGAGTAAAGATGCTGTGGAAGGGGCCTTGTACGGCGGCCCTAAACAGAATCGACAAACAATTTCAGTAAGAAAAGTTGCAGACAGCCAACGTAGCTACAGTGTGATACAACACGACTACCGTATGTTTTCCAGTGTATAAATCGCGTGTGTTTTCCTAAAAGTGTAGCTGGTGAGTCTTGTGCAATAGGTGCAACTTGTACGAGTTTGTTTTTCAGTAAGCAGGAACCTTCAATGTGCAAATTTGCCACGGAGGTCATACTTCTCGTTTGATTTATACTATGTGAGAATATTAAAACTGGCTTCAGTGCAGTTTCGCCGGGCCAACTGTACAAATATATGTATACCGTAAAATACCGGGGAAGCACCACCCCACTTTAACTGAAAACTCGGTCAATCTAGACATGGGCGTTTGTCCGGTACAGTTGGTAAAAATCAAGATGACGGCCAATAAAGAGCTTTGAAGGCAGAGAAGAGGGAATTGAGAAGGCACTTTTACTCTCGCACGATATCCCCGTCATCGTCGCTGGCAGTCTCGTGGCCGCCTGCCAGCGCTTTGGAGGGGGTCGGTGCTCAACGTACGATTTGCAGAATTCCCAAGTTTGGGAGATGTTAACAGTGGGCGCTTCTATGAAGTGGGTGCTTCCGCATTATTTTACGGTAAGTGTGACTTGTACAAAGGCCCGACTTACCAACCAACTTTTTGCAAAAACGGCCATTTATACAATAATACAATATAAATACAGTAGTGTAAACCAAATGCTGCATGCCAATAGGTCGTATCCTTTTGAACGAGACCCCATTACGCCCAATACACGCCGAGGAGAGACCAGAAACACTGAAGTGACGTAGCATTTATTTGTCGAAATCAAAATTTAGGCGTGCACAGTGTACATGCCAGATTTTGTAAGTTTAGCTGAAGGACTATAGCTCGTTCGCTTGATCTTTCACTCTAGGTACCAATAAAGGCAGTTGTATACATGGCGTCAACTATTTTGGGCCACACTGTCAAGGCCAGCATAGCTTCTGGAGTGATACAACTCTCGAAGCCAGCCACGCGAGCAACTGCGACACCAGACAAAGCCCCGTGCTCTCGCAGCAGTACAGGGCCGGAGCACTGTGGAAGCTACGCCAGCCTCGACAACGTAGCACGAGAGTAGTTGACGCCGAATATAGACGAAAAAAAAAAAAAAAAAGGTTCTTGCTTGCGGGTATTATGTACCCTCAAAGTGGCGCAGGGGTGAATGCCACGGGCGGGAGGGAGGAGGGGAGAATAAAAAGATGTGGCTGCAAAGCGAGAACGCTGGGCCCAGCAGCAACAGGAAACCGGTCACCATTACACAGTGGCAGTTCACGGACAATCCGTTCGCTATGATGTGCAATCTGTGTGACAGACAGTGGTTTTAGGCAGACACGAGCAAAGGACTCTAAATGCATAGCATTTAGAGTCCTTAGCAAAACGCCCAAGACACAGCCAATTTTTAAGTTAGTAATTGGTTAAGTCCAAGCCACATGTTCGGACAAATCCAAGATGGCAATCGTGGGGCCTCAGCCTCAAGTTATCTTCTCTAGATACGCGTGGATGCTCAATTACTACAGCACCCCTGACACGAAGGCATGGCTCATTCAATGTCTAATCCCCTTACCGGGGATTAGACGTGCGCCGGAACAAAGGATAGACTCCGGACGGGGCGCAGACGCCCAACTCACCATGAGCGCTCTGAAACGACCTTCCCTCAGTCCCGAAGAATGTCTCTGGAGATCACCAGCTGCATCATTTCGTTTGTACCTGGGCAATGGATCAAGGCGGCCCCTGGTTACAATTCATAAGATGCATTGCCATTTTCCACCCAAGAGGTACAGTACCTCAAGAACTGCCTTCATCAAACCTAGTGCCTCATTGCCCCCTCTTTCCACCTGGTAGATAACCTCTTATCCATACTTATTTCGTGAAACACATTACGATAATTTAAATGTAAGAAATCAACTCCTAACTAATTTAATGGCCCCAGCTGTACGTCCTCTTGCCTTGATCACTGTTGCAAAGCCGGATAACCCCATTTGTAACACAAGCTCTTTTTATAGCTCTTTTATCCCCAAATCATCATATGAGTGCAACTGCTTTTTTCCATCTACTGCCACTATATTTGATATTATGTTAGAGTCAATGCGCTGTTACGCTATTACATTTGGTTTTGGCCACTGTTAACTTTTTTTATAATGTTTGTAACTCGCTCTCTTACAGCTCGAGTACTTAAACCATGAGGTACAATATATGAATAAATACAGAAATACTGCGAGCATGAACCTACCCTCTATGATGAGGTGAGCCCTCAAGTCCCGTAGATATTGCTGGATGGGATACTCCTTGATGAAACCATAGCCTCCCATCATCTGTAGCGCCTGGTTCGTAACCTAAGAAGACAAGAAACAAAAAATACATATTTGAGTACCTTGAATTCTCCACACCGTATGAACATCACTGCAGGGTTGTGCGAATATTCTAATTTTCAAAGAGTGGTTTCAAATAATACGCTATTCGATATTTGCTTTGAGACGAACTGCGATATTCATATTTTTCAAAGTGTTGATCGCAGCGGGTGAGCTCTGATGAGTGCGCTTCTCACCGATCACCTGTGCACTGCGGGGAAGCAATGCTCGCGAAGCCCGTGACCTCCGCGGATATTGCTTCCCCGCAGTGCACAGGCCCTCGGTGAGATCAAAGGGGCTAACCCGCCGCGATTCTGCGAAGTATGTGTTAGGCAGCGATGTCTTGACAACCCTCATTCATCATTTGTGCTTGCTTTTTGCCAAATTTGAAATTGAAGAAAATATTTGCATATAAAAAACACATCTATAAATCCCTTTGATTTTTTTTTTTTTTAGCTGTCGCATCTCCAAAGTTTAGCTGTCGCATCTCCAAAGATAGCCCACCCCATGTTTTTCACCACTTATCTCTTCAGTTTAGGCGGATGTTCTTTTGAAATTTTACGGTAACCAGACTGGTGGACACAGGATGTTTCTAGGTGAGATTGGAGAATGAAGATGTTTGTCCGTCTATCGCCACTCTCTTTTGTTGTGCGGTTCCTGGGTTCTTACACTGCTGAAGGTTTGTCAGCTTGCCTGTCTCTTTTTTCACGGTTATTCAGTGATGCTACTGAAAAATTGTGATTTGGAGCTATTTTGGGCACCTGAAAACAAATTTTGGAGCACCTAATTAAGAATAGTTTTTGGAGCAATTTGGAGCACATAAATGTGAAATTTGGAGTCCTGTTGAGCACCTAATTATCACTCTCAAAGGTACTTTTGAGCGTGCAGTTATGAAATCTTATGATCGCCTAAATTTAGTTTAAGATAATTTTAAAGTTTTTGAATCTCCTACCCCAGTTTTTGGGGCTTTTTTCTTTCTGTAGACAACTAGTGTATAAGCCACTTTTTTCTTTCATAGAAATTCAATGTGAGGGATTACTAAACACATCTGTTGACACAAATTACTGTGCATTGTTTATTTTTAACAGAAAGAATGTATCAAAGGCCAACCCTTAAAGCCTTTGCAGCTTTTCGTTTAGGCCTGTCAGCTTAGTCACGTTCTCAGAAAGGCTTGCAATTGCCTCTTTAAAAAGCACAGCTTATGTCCTTCACTTTGCCGTGGCTCAGGTTGCATGTGGCTGGGATAGCTGGCGCAAGTCGCCGCCAAATTTGGCCAGCCACGCAATTTGGCGCAATATGGCAGATTTTTATCAGGATGGCACGGAAAATTGCCTCTGGCGCAAAATGGCGCATGAGTAGAATCACTGGTTCTTTCCGTGCCCATACTCTCTTCAAAGCGGTAGCACAAAAGAAATATGAATAGTTTGAAGTGTGGCAGCCAGAAAGTAGTCGCAAACAAACAGGACACCTAAACAATTGACCGCATCTCCACGTGGTGAATAATGTTGATTGGGGCGAAGCTCTGGTGGTGCTTGTCTGCGTAGACGCTGAGCCGCAGCATGCCGAGCCTTTCGTTCGTTTTCATCCATGTCAGAAAGAGAATGTGTGGTATGGAACGTGGTTATATACGCATTTGAGCATTTGACCGCAGTGCCCTCTCGTCTATAAACGTGGAGCCAATGCATGCAAAGTTTAACGCGATTATATACGCATTTGATTGCAGCGCCCTCTCCTGTATAGACGTTGAGCGGCTAAACGAACGTGTTGCCATGACATCCCCAGCTCTTTGAGTTACTACCACATCTCAGAGCCCCCTACTCGTCCCGCAGTCGTGGCCGAGTGGTTTTAAGGCGATGGACTAGAAATCCATTGGGGTCTCCCCGCACAGGTTCGAATCCTGTCGACTGCGCAAACATATTTGTTTTCATCATTTTTTTCATCTTTTTTTTTTTTCTTACATGAGCACGTGAGCTTCGGACGGACGGACATGGCTAGCCCCTAAGGAGCTTCGCCCCTAAAAATTAACCCGTATGCCATAAAACAATCTACGGAAATTGCCACCTTGATAAAGTGGCAATTGACAATTTCTGTAGGGGTATTCTCCGTAGTCACATCTACCTGGTGAAATTTAAAAACTCGAGCTCCATCTTTGTTGAGCAAGCTGGACCACAACTGGCTGTCACAACACAAATGCTCTTTGTTCTTATTTCTGTAGGGATGGTGTAGCACTTCATTATTTTGATAGATATAGGCGAACGATGGGACATATACCTTTTGACGAGACTAACAGCTTGCCACCGTCACATGCCAAGTTATAAGGCCAATCTCACGGAGAAGGCAATGCCCTGCACATATGGTCATCTGTTTACCCTGGCCAAACCCTAAAATATAGAACCACCCACAAAAAAACCTTCAAGGCTCTTGAATCCAAACAAGATTTCTGGCTGAGTCGACATATTGGCATACATCAACTTTAAAAAGAAACAAAAAAGGCATTCAATAAATAATGAGAATTGCACATTTCCAACTCGAAATAGCATTTCAAGGCACGGAAAAACGAAAATCCTATTGGTGCAAGTGCATACTACACAACCAATAGATGTCTCAGTTTGTGTCAATGCGACTGCATAAAACTAACTTGCAAGCTTTGCCTTCGTTTACAGAACTTGATATACTCCATTTGTACACAAGTATGATTAGAGCAGATGTTACAAGAAAAAATGTCATACTTTAAGCATGCCTAGAGAGCATAAGAGCACACGCAAAGAAAGCGCTGTTCAAGGCAATATGCTCGTGCTTGCAGCTTTCACTTCGCTTGCACTTATGGCGAAATTGAGTATGGTGAGTGCAGTACATACTCCGCAAAAATTGGTGACAGCAGGTGAGGCTACTTCACCTAAATCCCGCCTCTGTGCCGTGCAGCTTCGCCATGGCACACAAAGCAGTCTTGTAAGGAGAGTCGAGGTCAATGGACTCTGCCGCCTTGCGCACGATCAGACGCGACGTCTGCAACGCTGTGGCCATCTTGGCCAGCAAGAACTGGTGGTGCTGTTCAAAGCAGTACAAACAATTTCATGTTGGAGCACGCTTCAACTTGCTAAAGAGGGGGTGGGAATGTGAAGGTAAATTTTACCCAACTAAAGATGGGTAAACTGTCCTCAAAAGTGGTATGTAGGGAAAATGTGTCATTCCAAACCAACAAGAGGACAGAACAGGTGCGTCTATGTCCTTAATGATTTAACTATCTTGACATACTTGACTTTGCTGACTTTATCAACATAAACAGCAAACAGGGCAGCACCAAACGCCACCAATGCTGCCAACCAAAGGTCACCAATGTTGCCAACCATAAACCACAGAACACAAAACAACTTTCATAGCAGGCAGCAGATTGTCATGTGTGTTAGTTCCTAGCAGATGGATTCGGTCCCAATTTTATGACGCTTTGGTGAAACTGGACCCATGTGTGAGATGCAAATACAGCATGATTGACTTCACCCATGGCAAAGAAATGTACGGTACAGACCCCGAGACTTGACACAATGCTCACATGTTACATCTTTTGCTGAATTCTGCTCTTGTAAACAAGACTCGGTGAACAAAAAATACTTAGGGGACACTTGAGCTTCGCCTATAAGAGAGGAACGTGATAGCGTCATAGAGCCCCGTTTGCAAAGCCTTATCATAAAAACCGCACTCATTCTTATGGCGTGCAAGCGTGTGTGCGTCCAAAAGTCGACGGCAGTTTGCTGACCTGAAATGCTGCCAGGGGCTTTCCAAACTGCTTTCGAACCTTGATGTGCTCGATGGCAACGTCAATGCTGGCGGCCGCGGCCCCCATTGAACACGACGCTGCAGGAAGAAGCACGTCTGTCTGAAATCTGTCAAAACACACGAAACAGGCGTGCTTGCCTCCTGCTGGCACACCTTGTTTGAGCAGAGTTCAACGTTCAAACCTAAAGCCGGAATAATCATCTCGCTGCACCTCCAATCGAGGCCGTTGCAGTGAGAACACACACGGCCACTCAAACATGTTGTGGCCTGGCCTGCTGATGCAAACACACGAAACTTCTTCGATAACTAAATCACCACGGTGACAAAAGAAATAAAATACACAAATCATGAAGATAGAAAAGAAAAGAAGCTGAGTTGATGCGGTGCTACACCTAGTCTTTGGAAATTAACTCAATTGAATCTGTGCTACTATACATACTGCTAGGCACTTAGGCCTATTTAGCAATGTTCAGCAGCCATATGATTAATTCATCGGGCTACCTTTCTGATACCTCAACACGCGGCAGTGGCGTCGCGCATGAAAGCAGAAGAGAAAACGAAAATCGTGCGAGATATTTGCGCCATAGACGACAGCAGCTTTGTCTCTTCAACTTTAAAGTAACCTAAAAATCTAAAAAGCTGAGAAATCTATGAAAAAAAAAAAAAAACGCGCAAGATCGTTTTTTGAAAAGCGTCCCATGGCAAGCCAACTTACTTTAATACTATTCTGCGGGACGTCTAACCTCCTAAAGATAACCCAGCCCAATATTTGGCATGATTGGCAATTTTGCTCTCAAAACACACAGAAAGATACCCCCACTTCTAGTAAATGCAGTGCCCGGGCCAAGGGTGACATTGGCAGAAATGTGGTTAGTTAGCTACGGCAAAAGATAAGCGGAGCATTGCTGACTGCAGAGGACAGTCATCTTTGCTTCATTACCCCTACGCTGGGATAACAAGTTTAGCAGGTCACACAATCTAGAAACAGCACTTTTTGAACTTTTGTTAATCGCACACCGAAAGTTAGCCCACTCCTCATTTTCACCTGATTTTCTCTCAATTTTAGGTAGACCATCTCTCGAGATATTACGGTAGGATTTTGCAGTTGAACAACATAAATGTTTTTTTTTTTTTTAATTTGAAACAATAGATAATATATGAATAGAATACAATGCAGACTAACCAAACAGCCTGCACCTAGTCTGCATTGCAGAGAACTCCGAATTATACAAACTTCTGAATTACGCCAAGGGGCCGTCATACCAATGTTGATGCGACCCCTGTCCAGCCCTTCATGGCAAACTGGAATCCCTGGCCCTCTTCGCCCAAACGATTGGCCACAGGAACTCGACAGTCTTCCAGGATCACCATCCGCGCCGGCTGCGTGTTCCAGCCAAGCTGCGAGGCAGACGTGAGTCGACACCACCTTAAGATAGAGCCTCTAAGGTACACTTCATAGCATGGTGTAAGATACTTTTCAGGTGAGGACGCACAGCTATGGCAAACGCTCTGACGTGATTGACGAGAGAAAGCCCCACTGTCACGCGCCCAAGCAGCCTATGCCGACAGCGTCTCTGCCCGCCCGATGGTGCAATTGAGAAAAAAAGAAACGGACAAAAATAAAGAGGTGTCTTGTTCACACGCTCTCCGCTCGGCGCGTCTGCTCTGATGAGAGAGGACTTTATCCGATTGCTGCCACGGACATAATGTCCCCACCTATGTATACCTTACACTGTGCCGGCACTTCAGCCATCTTGATGCTCCAAACCACTGTTGCCAGTTGCCCAAAGCTTCGTCTGAACTTAGAGGAAACGCTTTTCCGTCCTCCATGAATGTTCAAACAGTCCACGACGGGAAAAACAACATCTCCCGGGCCTTCCGACACTGTATCAAAAAATTGGGAACGTGTGTTTTTCGAATTCTACCCGACGCAATTGCGGCTGCTCTAGACTAGTGCACCAAAATGGCACCCACGCTATAATCTGGGATGGGGGTGCCAATACCACAAGTGAAGCTTATGTAGCCAGTAGTGATGGGCCGAACTTTTGCCGAATCGAAAGTTCGGCGCCGAATCTCGGGATTCGGCAAAGCCGAACTTTTGCCGAATTTTCCTAGAGATTCGGCAAAGATTCGGCAAAAATACATTGTTACCAGACTTAACGTTGAAATTTAGTTTTTTCTGGCGAAAAAAGGTTTTATGTTGTTTTTTCTTAACTTAAATGCAACATGTAATGCATATTGACACAGTTATTACTAAGTAAGGTGATATTCTACAAGATAATTGTATCGGTGTCGTTTTTGTGTGTTTACTGGCAATTTTAGAGTGACTTCTAGCAGAAGTGGCGTGACAACGAGGTTGGGTAGTAGCGGTGGCAGTCACGAATCACGCTACGAGAGTTTCGGTTTTGAGGCATCATCAGCGCAAGCCTGCATGTGTGTGTACAATGTTAAAATGAGGGCAATAACGCTGGGTCCTGACTCACCGTTCTGTGCGCGAAAACGAATGCAACGGTTGCTGAGCCTTTACCAGAAAAGATAATAATATTATTGTAAATATGCATGTTTTTCGATTTGAGTGACTTGACGTCAGCTTTGCATGAAAGTGTGCGTCCCATATTAGCAACGGTTCGTTTTTAACCTTTAAAATGGCAGTTTCTGGTGTTAGGATACACACGAACGTTTAGGAAGATAGGATGTGCAACGTCGAGCATTATAGTTCCGTGTTTAGTTTTATGCAGATACAGAAAAATCGCGAAATAACGCTAGTTGAAAAAGCAATCTATCATTCAATCAATCTTTATTTGTACAAAATAGTAGAACACGGGAAGCGTGCGCGGCTGGCAGAAAGGTTACAAACCCGTACGCTGAGGCGCCTGCCAGCCAACTTTCCGTGAGTTAATGAATAGACGCAAAACACAACAGTTTGACGTTTTAGACGCGGACGAACAAATAATACAGGAAGGACAAAATATGGCCATTGGACTCGCAAATTAAGGGCGGCCCACACACTCGCGCAGAGTGCAGCGCAGCGGCACACACTACTTCTGAGCCGAAAACAGAATTGTTATAATTGCGAGGAGTGCTTTGTCAGCGGTGGCCGGGTGCTGACGTTCCGTTACTTAATAATGCGACGTTGATTTGAGAAGAAAATGAAATAACGTTTATTATGCTGTGGTTAACTTCTGATTACATGGTGAGGTCCTTTTGCGTGCCGTTCGTGGCGTGCCTCCGATCGTTCTGTTCGGAGCGGTTTCTTTCCACACAGACACGAGCGGTTTCTTGTTCCCAGGCAGGCGCTATGGGCAAAGTTCAGTTCTCGCTCTCGCGAAGCGTAAACAAGCTGGGCCCGCAACCCCGTGCGCTCGCACCGCGCGCTCGCGAAAAGTCACGCATTGAGGATCCATTACAGATCCCGCCGAGGCAAGACAAACAAGTAGACAAACGAGCTGGGCCAAGCTAACAGCTTTAAAGTAATTGTCGGCCAATGTTTCAACTACCTCGTTGCATCACTGGAAATGTCAAATTAAAATCACGTCATCCAGAATGTACCGCATCATTTGTTACTTGCGCAGTGGACTGCGTAAATTACTGGTCGATTTTCTATTCTTGAGGCAGAAAATATTAAAGAGAACCACACTCGCTCACAAACACAGTTACCGTGTTGCCTACTCACTCCACACCTCGCCGTAACCACTGATTGTACACAACGAGCTTGAGTTGGTTGTACTACGCTGCACCACCGTGCACTGCACGATAGTAACCGCACGACTGCACGACTGCACGGCGTCCATTTGCAATTCACGGCCCCGTTGGCCCCGTCGCGTTCTCGCGCGTGCGCAGACATTTGCCGAATTTTTGCCGAATCTTTGCCGAACTTTCCTTCAAAAGTTCGGCATTTGCCGAACTTTGCCGAATCAGAAGTTCGGCAGATTCGGTCCATCACTAGTAGCCAGTGTGTTTTGAGAGGAAGACCCAGGTGTGTGCGTGGACAGGCTTTGAGTGCATGTATCTATTCACGAATTTTGTCTTCCCCTCATTGGTCACCTTATTCGCCTTTTCCTGTCCTCTATTCCACTACTCTTTCCCAACCGAGGTTCGTTAGAGGAGTTCGGGCATCCAGAAATAAACGTCGTTACAAGCTAGGCTCGCACCCGCCTCGACACCATACGTTTTCACTTTCGTAACTATACATTGACGCACTTATTCGTGTTCGTTCAAAGTCATCTCAATTCAGCCCTTTTTTATTTTTTAATGCGGAGCGCATTTTAATAAAAGCTACATTGGGATTTGTGTAACTCTTGCGTCAATGTACATGCGGTCATCGTGAAAAATTAAGCGGGCTAACGTCCTCCTAAATTTAGCGAGAGGCCAGTTACAAGCCACCCGGTCACATGGCTGGTGCCTCTCTAAGTCCAGTGGTCACATGACATGCGTCAGGCCACATTAGTTTACCGGACATCACAGTGTCACGTAGTTGGGCAACGTGACTTGCAGTATGAAGCCGTGGTGCAACACAAGGCCAGAATGTCAACACTGATTTTGGAACTGAAATGTGGCTTACCAGGTCGTAGTGCAATGTGGCGCGACACATGACATTTAGTGACAGTCTCACGTGACCTTAAGTGGCAGACTCATCTGACATCACGTGCGTCTCACGTGGCATCACGTGCGTCTCACGTGACATCAAGAGACAGTGTCACGTGACATTAAGTGACATGTCATGAAGTGACAATCTCACATGACCTTAAATGGCAGTGTCATGTGACGTCATGTGCGTCTCACGTGACATCAAGTGACACCCTCACATGACATTAAGTGACAGTCTCATGTGATATCAAGTGAGTCTCACGTGACATTAAGTGTCAGTGTCGCATGACATTATCACGTGACACATCTACCTGACACCCCAACGCCATGCGACATCACGCTGCCCAGATTTTTGCATATACTGCCAAAGCATTCTGCATACGGGACATTCGAGTGGGAAACCAAAGCAGCAGCTCAATTTTCTGTCCATTTGCAAGAGGATGGCACGACCGATGCGGAAACTCCATCCCCGCCAATAGGATTCTACGAGCCAACCGAAATGAGAGTGCACCTTTTTCTCCTTCTTGCCGAAGCTGAGTCCGGGTGTTCCTTTCTCCACGACCACCGCCGAGATCCCCTTGGGGCCCGGACCGCCCGTCCGGACCATTATGGACGTAGATGTCGCTGGTCCCTGAGCCGCTGATGAAGGCCTTGCTGCCGTTCAGGATGTAGTCGTCACCGTCCCGCTTGGCCGTCGTGCTCAGCGACGCAGCGTCGCTGCCACTGCCTGCAAGTATGGCAAAGTCATTGTGGCCGGGCAATGTATCCGAACTAGCCAAATAACGCTTTGTCATTCTTATCATTTTCAGCATGATGTCCACATGATTTGCTTTAGAGGCACCAGATACTAACAAAGTGCAGAACACCTCAGTGTAAGCTCACTAGACTGTGCATGCTTCAAAATTATGGCGCACTTGTGGAAGTGTAAGGTATTTCCCAGACACGTGATACTTCAAATATGCATTTTTGATACCAAGACTCCAATGCACTTTTTCCCGGTCTGACAGGAACTAAACAGATGTCAAGAAAATAAATATAACTGAATTTATTACCCGGTTCGGTGAGGCAGTAGGACGCAAACTTTTCCATTGTACACAGCTGCGGAAGCCACCTAAGCTTTTGCTCGTGATTTCCAAAGGCGTCGATCAAGTAACAGGCCATACTGGAAGGGTGAACACACAACTCGAGTCACTGAGCGTTTCACGAACAGAAAACTCTGGGACACGCCGAAAGCGAGAAGCGTGAAAGCGTCTAATCGAAAGTTGTTGAAACAAGACGGCGTTAAAAGTGACAATTCCCAACTCATTTCAGTCAATTGTTTCCATGCAATAAGTACCGCAGAGTGCACAGAAATAATTAAAAGCCAGTTTTTCTTAGGTCATACCCGGGATGACTACCGTAATATCCCGGAGATGCCCCCACCCCCGAAAGATAGCCCACCTATGTTTTTGGCACGATTTGCTATTTTTTTAAGCATTGAAAGAAAGCCCAATTGCAGTAATTGCAGAGCACTGGCCAATCGTGACCTCGTCAGAAACGGTGTTACTTAACCACAGCGGGAGATAAGCAAACATTGCTGACTGGGAAAGACAGCAGTCTTTGGTTCATCGCCTTTTCCTGCGATCACAAGTTTCGAGGGTCACGAAATCTAAAACTACAATTTTTCAACTTTTTCAATATTTCTTTTTTTTTGTCCTCTGCCAAAGTTGAGTATGCGCCAGATTTTGTCCCCCCACACCCACAAATTTAACTCTGTGCGAGCATTTTTGCGAGTCGGATTTTGAAAAGGTGAGCAATGGGGGAACGGAAACACTTCAAAACTTGCGAGGAAAACTTCTACTGGGCACACCCAAAGCATTGTTGGATTTAGCAGACACCTGGCTGTGCCCTTTTCTGTACCGGCAAAAGGTTATTATTATGAAAGTAACGTACAGCACAAACAAAAATTGGAATTCTCAGGCGCACTAAAGCTAGGGTTGCCACCTGCTTGCATGACCGGATTTTTTGGCATGGCAGACCGGTTGCCGGTCTGTATCTGAAACCGGCCATCATTTGCCGGTTTTCTCAACCATCCAAACACATTTCTTTTTTAAGAAGGGGGCTTATAAATACATTCTACACCGTCAACGCAAAAACAAGCACAGAAAGTGCTTGTCAATGGATATATTTTTTTACAGGAAGTATATGCGAAAATTAGCTGAGGACTCCCAAGTAGAGAAAGCATGTGAGCGAAGCTTGCTTGAGGAAGGACATAATCCTTTAAAATCTCTAAGCGGGTGCGGCAGCAAATGGGAGAATGAGAGGGAAATGGGAGAAAGCAGGAAGCCGGCACCTGTAGGGGTGTGGGAAACCCCGACTACACAGGACTGCCCCGTCTTCCCAACAGCTGTCTGTGCCTTCGGGGGTCATGGGGGGGGGGGGGGTATTGGTCGGCATCCTGACAGAAACACGTGGTGCTATCGCCCGTCCACGAGGTGGGTGGCCACGGCATTTCCGGGCGGTGAAGAAAAGCTCACCGGAGGTAAGCTCACGAGAAAAAGCTCACCGCAGAAATGCTCACTGCAAAACTGTCCGATGTGGAGAAAAGCTCACCGGCCTTTCGACGGATGCGGAGTAAAGCTCACCTATGAATCTAAGAGTCAAGCGTTCACTCAAGTGGAGTACGTTCACTGAACCGAAGTATGCTGGGCTGCCTTATGCGCTTATGGTCACTCTGCATTTCACTAGAGAATTTATTTTTAAAATATAAAAACAACCTGTAACACGTCAGGCATTGCCTGAAGTGAAATAAATAATTTCAATAAAACGCTAGTTAAAAAATAACGGGAATTATAACCAGAGTAGAGAGCTGCAGCTTCAGTAGCTCCTGAATATTTACTTACGAAATTGCCTTTTATGTAGTGAGTATACTAACACCACATTCACCATTTATCTAAACATATTCTAACATTCACATGAAATGAGTTGACATAAAAAGTAGAACGAGGGCTACAGCCAGCGTGGAGAATAAAAATCAAGGTGACTTAAATCGTGATTTAAATCAGACCAATTACTGTAAAACCCTTAATGTTCGCGAGATCCTAATTTTTGCAAGCTTTAGTGGGAACTTTAGATGAAAATTCCAGCCTTTAGAATTCACGAAATTTAATGGCTGACATTGGTAGCGAAATTGTAGCCTGCGTGTGTCCTAAAGTGACAGGACCAGTGCACAATCCAAATGGCTTGCTGAGTGCTTACTCATCCCTGCTGCGCAGCTAGGATGAGGAGAGATCAGAGATTTATTTTTGGCAGTTTACTCTTGACTCAATGGTATGTATACATGCATGTTATTCAGTTCAGTATTGTGTATTTGTGCGCTTATGTGCTATTGTATTATTATATCTATGTTAATTAATTTCACATTGGGAAACTCGTGTCAAAATAAATTGAATTTGTACATTAAAGAATGTCAACACTGCATTTGTCTTTTCACGAAGTCCATCCCACAATCACCCTCAACCCCCTTTTCTTTTTCGGGGAAAGGTAGCAAGCCTAATTAAAGTGATTAGTAGGTATGAAATGGCAGGCAAAAATAATCGGTTTAAAGTTACAAACATGGGACAGCATGACCATCTCCATCGTTCCGCTGGAAACGGCATTTGTTTTCATAATTGCTGTATTGATGTCGTTCAACACGACGCTCAAGGTCTAGTCAGTGAGCTTTTCTTTTGTTTGTTTTTAAACTAAATGCTGCCGAACGAAAGAGATGTGTCTGTCACCCGGTTTACCCTGTAAGTTCCTTCCCTTTCCGTAAGTTACTGACGCTATGGTGCCTGTAACGCTCCTCCAACTGGCGTCTTTATCATCCTAGTCCGCCCAAGCGTCGAAAGCTGACCCGAGCGGCAGCAAATGACGTTACAAGAGCTACAGTGTTATGCTGTCAAATGCCGCGATCCTGAAAATTAGGCAGCAAAATTTGGAAGAAAAAAAAGGCATGAGAGAATGTGAATGTTGCTATTGACGCGGCATTCCAACTCCTTGCTGCCAAAGCTCTTGTGGACTGTCAAGTTGCAGCGAAACAGGGGCGGTAAACACCAGTTGTAGAAGCGTTTTAGGCACCATACCTCCACCAACACACTTTCTGGTCTGCTTGGTGCGATCGAACTTACTTGTGGATACTGATGTAGGCAGTCGTGCTGACACATCCACGAGAGAGGGCTTCGAAAATGACCGAGGCATCCAAGCGACCCAGGCCGGCACCTCCGTAGTCCTCCGAAATGTAGACGCCTCCGAATCCGAGCTCTGCTGCTTTGCGCATAGCTTCCACCGAGGAAGTACTCCTGACGGCCGGCAAATGGGACGGCACATTGGCCGGGAAATGAGAATCTAATTAGGACTGATGCCTGCCCTCACGCCTCTAGGTGTTTCAGCAGTTTACACGTCCGACCAAGCTTCGCAATTTTTAGAGCTCTAGTAACTGTGGTAATCAATTTACGAATGTTCATCATTTTTGTCTGAGGACCAAGCAACGCTGCTGAAGTTAGTCACACCATTGTTCTCATATTTTGTTTTTGGCATGTCCTAACCCCTTAAGCTTTGTCTTCGTTTAAACCTCAGTCGTCCTACAGAACACTGCAGGTCACGTGCAAGACCTGCTCACAACAGATCATAGGAATATTGTTTGCACTTTTGTAGAGGGTTCACCCAGTGGATTTCACACCATTTAACTATCCTGAAAAATCGGCGTCTGCGCATAGAAAGCTCATACTTTTATCGAATGTCCATTGAGGTGGTCAGTTCTACCTCATTAAATCCCAAGGCATAGTTCTCTTTCCAGTAAAAGTTAGACCAACAAACCTGCCAAAGTCAACAGCGCACATGTTCAGCAGACGACAGAGTTGGCGATGAATGTAACTTGTGGCGCCGTTTCCCGACAGGCGCAGCTAGCAGACGACGAAGTGTATCATCTTCTCGCCGACTTATCGAAAAATGGCGCCACAATATACGTTCATTGCAAACTCGTTTGTCTGTAAACACACCGCCGCTGTCTTCAGCAAGTTTGTTAATCTAATTTTTTAAGGGAAGAGAATTATGCCCTGAAATTTCACCAGGTACAATGCACTGCCTCAATGCACATTGAGTGAAAGCTGAGCATTCACGCATAGGCGCCAATTTTTCCGGCTCGTTTTACAGCACAAGATCTGCACTCTATATATTATGCTATGTATATTATGCACATATGCACAGGGCATCCCACAACATTACGTGGTACCACACGTTACCTTCATATTGTTTCTCACCTTTTCATCCCATTCGCACATGTTGGGCAGCATTTCTTTTACGGCAAAGTCGGTAGCCATCTGTTGCATCTGAATCTGATCTTCCGAGAGTCCAATTGTGGCTGAGAATTGAAAATTAAACAAATATAAATAACTGCATTACTGCATTAAAGATGGAACTGTCATTTACACTCTCCAATAAACTGCATTCTTGTCAAAGTCCCAACATTAAAATAGTTAGGTGCAGCTAGAGATTCAATGAATAGTAATATTAATATATTGCAGCTGTGAATTCGCAAGCAAAATCGGGCTTTACATGGTGCGGTTTTGCTTGCGAATTAATTCACAGCTACAACGTCGGGCCCCACAGTTTCAACCAGGCTTTCTTTTGCCACACAAGCGACTCACAATTGCGAAATCGCAACTAAAGTTGCACGATATGCGACTCTGGCTTCAGTCAGTGTTGTAAACTTAACTGATACTGAAATTTATTTTCATCACGATATGTGGTGTACAGTTCTACACACAGCTGTGAGGTAGGTGTTGACAAATTCCGAGATACAAGTGTTAAAAGTTAGGTGCACACGACACAGCAGGAAAATTTCTGTGCACCTCATTTTTAACTTGTGCATTTAACAATTTGTTAACCTGTACCTCACAGCTGTACGTAGTAGAGCTATATGCAATGAACATTGTGATTAAAACAAATTTCGAAATTGGTCAAATTTAGAAACACTGACTTCAAGCCCGCTTCACATGGTGCAATTTTACCTGCGATGTTGCAATTCCGACATCGCTCGTGCAACAAAAAAAAGAAGAAAGGTTTGGGGGAAGTACTGGTGCCCAACGTAGCAGCTGTGACGTTCGGTGCACGACACCCAGCTGCGACGCCTGGGGGTTGGCTCCGGTGCCCGACGTTGTAGCTGCCGATTCGCAAGCAAAATCGCACCATGTGAGAATCGGGCTTCAGAGTTAGCAAGCGCACAGTACTGCGAGAAATGTGTGATGTCACTTCTTGAAGCTACTGTCTCTTGTAAACTTCGTTCTGGGGTGAATATCGATAAACAAATTATCACACGTAACTTGGGAAGAAGTAAATAAATAATAAAACCCGTCTCTGGCTACAGTTTGCACCCTTTGAGTTAAAGGGGCCCTGCAATCATATTGAAGCATCTACTTTTTTGCGGTTTCCACATCTCTTGGGGTTCGGGCAAGCCAGTGGGCACAGAGAGAGTAACGAAATACCAGTGTGTCATATTTTAACCGGACGACGCGGAAACCTCCTCCACCTACGGGGCGACCCGCGGTGCCGAAGCGCGCAACATGTGAAGTCTTTTGTCCTGGGCTTACTACTGGTCAGAGCCGGTAAAAGCTTCTCTTTAGTCGAAATAGAAAATATAGGTGGCAGAAACTGTTTCAATTAGTTATGAAAGTAGTTTTTGTTCAATATTTTAGATCGGAAAAGAAACAAATGCAGTTTATAAAGTACGGAAACAAGAAATGACCCGTCGACGTACCCACCACCAAGCGGTGGAAAAGGCGGCGCATACTAGAAAAGCGTAGCGGGATCAGGCACCGACGAGCGGCGAGCGTAGAAAGGTCCCGGATGTATGCGGCAGCGCTGCGGTCGTACGGGCTCGAGGATCCGACCGGTTCCGAGCATTCCGAAGGCCTTTGGCGATCAGGTTTGGCTTGTGGTTTGGCCGTTTGGCGGTATGGCAGCGCAAAGTGGCTCCCGTTCTGAACTGGTCTTTACCCCGTGTTTGCTGTCATTTGTGGCCAATGAAGTGCCATGCCGAATTAGTGTTTAATCGCGCAGCAAATGCAATGCGAGCCACCCTGGTTGCCCGCTTCATACAGCCTATCCAGAACATGCTTTAGTGGCGCCCTCTCGAGCCATCGACACGGAGTGCAGCAGCCGTGAGCGCTCGCTGAGCTCACTACCCCTCCTCTAGTTCACGGCCACTCAAGCGACCAAGGACATCATGAAGTAGGTTACTTTTTGCTTGTTTTTGTAATTTTAATTTGCCTATAACTTTTAAAATAAAGCAAAATTTGAGAAAAAGAAAGTTACATTAGGTTACTACGTTCAGTGCGCTCAGGTTCGGTGCAAATTAAAAACCAGTAAAAAAAGTCCCTGCAGGGCCCCTTTAAAGATTACTGTGACTTCCACTCTCACTTGTAGTTGTTATTTTTACCACTCGTGCGAATAGTCTTACTTTCAGACGGCACGGAAACTACATCTAGTACATATCTGATCTCTGGGGGGATCTATTGCCACGAAACCACCGAGATGCCACAACGCGGGTTATAGGGGTGAAAATTCGGTAAACGAGACATACCATCGAGAGCGGTGGATGCGAATCTGACGGATGCAAGTTTGCGGGAAACACACTGCGCCCGCAAAAAGAGCTGATTCGACTGCAAGTCAGGAGTCGACCTAGAGGACCCATCCTGCGAGACAGCCGCACTGATTAACTTGGCGACAAGCGGCAGCAAAAATGATTATAAAGCGAAACGGGCCACCGAGCCTCGGTACATCACGCGGCGTTATGTTGCCATAGTGCGACAGGTACGACTTTGCGAGATGCATGGCAGATGGCAGTAGGCAGTTTTCCTCCTATGAGTGGTGGCTTGCGCTACCTAGCCGATAGTAGCCAAAGTGCTGCATTATTTATTGTCTGAGCCAACTTAGACACTCTCCCTTAATTACACCAATTTTTTTGCCTTATTTGGCATAAAAATTTATAGTCATAAGTTTGATTTACGCCTGTTGATTCTTCACAATTAAAAACCTCGCTCGATACACACCAGAAGCCGCCAGGGGGCCAAACGTCAATTTGCATTTGCTGCCGCTGCTCTAGACGTCGCATATGTTTCGTGGGTACCGAAACATACCGAAACTAGGGGTGTCGCGAACTTTTGTCGAACCGGATTTTTAGATCCAACTTTCGGGGTTGGACTGGGTCGAACCGGTTCGGCGAGGACCTTCAACCTTTTAACCAGAATTTGAGTCCTAAACCTGTGCGCCGCAGCGCCGCGCCGCCGCCTGTTTTGTTCTCGCTGCTCTGCGCCGCCGCCTGGAGTCCCCAGAGTAGACCCGGTAGACCTGTCTGACGCCGCCATGGAACGTGCGAATCGCGGAAACCCCGGAGTGTCCGCAGAGTCTGCAGCCTCGCTGAGCTACCAATTGAATCCCCTGGTAGCTCTGGTGGCTGTACTAAAATCAACATGGCGGCACAGCGAAACCAAAACCGAAACCGCACGGCAGCGCCATTGTACTTGGATGGATTAAGGTACCTCTTTATGGATTTGTGGTAGCTTGCGCCACCTAAAACCAAAAAAATTAATATTGCAGATTTTTTTCCCTTTTTGTGTTGTTTTGTTCGGCTTCTGCTGCTCTGCTGCTGGTTTTCGCGTTTCAATGCTGGTTAATGTGCGTTGAAACGCACACAAGCCAGCACTGAAACGCGAGACCAGCAGCGAAGCAGCAGAAACCTAGCAAAGCAACGAAAGTGACACATACACAAAAAATATGCAATGCTTGTTCTTTTGCCTTCATTTTTATTCAACAGGCAGTAGAAAATACAGAAGAAATTTCTCACTATTGTGCACACAAGAATCAAAGAAATGAACAACAAAACAGGATAAAACGTTAAGGCTACGTGCGACGAAGGTGATGATGTGCGTCCTTGCAAAAACACTTCGCTAAATTTACATAAACTCTGCTGTAGGTTCGTGATCTTTTTCCAGCTTCTTGGCGTATACTCACCAAGCCTTGCGCCGTTCAGCCACAGGCGTGGAGCCTAGAAAAAGGAAGTTGAATTACTTGCTTGATTGGCCTTTACGTGCCCAACATGGTCATATGAAAACAGCGAGCATTATCTGTACCTCCTTTCAAAAAACGGTACTTCGAGTTCAACACAGCGACATTAAATACTCGTGTCCCCTCCGTTTTTTCTTCTCCTTGAGTTAAATGCCTCCACGCTAAATTAACAATCATTTCGAATTTTATTATACAAGCAAGCGTAAGTAAAGACCGACGACGGTGTGTTGCAACTAAAGGAAACTAAGCAATGAGGTTAAAAATAACAGAAGCTCAGTCTTTGGTATCGAGTCTGCATAGAGAACCTGTATTCGTTTTTTTTTTAATATTATCACTTAAATTTACGAGTGCGTCACTGCCAAACGAAACGGGAAACCAGTACGGATTGCTCCATCGCTCATCCTCAGTTCATCGAAAAATATTTAGGCTCATTTTCACACCTCGCGAACAGACGCGCGAATCGCTGACAAGAATCCCAAATAAATAGCTCACTGCAAAAAGTTTACCATCTTTTGAAGTGAGCATATGTGCTCGATCTTGATATTACATAGAAGTCGCCAGGTATTTGACAACGACAGATTTCTCGCGGCAAATGAACAAGGGGAGTCCCAAACAATGATAGAATTTGGTTTTGTGATTTGAAACCATCGCAGCTATTGGCAAAATCAAACAATTAATACTCACTACAACTGCGACAGTTAGGTTCTGTTGCAAACATTTAATCAGAAACTTAAAGGGTAACTGCAAAGAAAAAAAAAAGTGTTTTTTTAAACAGTTTAATTGGGACAAGCATGTCACGAAACAAATCTTCCGCGAAAAAACAATTTTTCCTAGCAATATTTACGCCACAGGACAGTTCGCCGGACCGGACGAACGTCATAAATATACGTGGCCGGACGGAAGTAGCCGAGAGCTTCACCCCCTTCTAGTACACCCTACCCCTGGCCGCGCCGCGCCGCCGCCCATTTTGCTCTCGCCGCTCCGCGCCGCCGTTGCCTCGCAATAAATTGCCAACGCCACCGATTTTTTATTTTCTTTTTTTATAAGGGGGGGGGGATGTGTGCGTAATATAGGTTTTTTTTTTGCTTCTGTATGAGTCGCATTTATATATTTATTTTATTTTATTTACATTGTACCTACATCGCCCTGTGGGCATTATTGTAGGGGGGTTTTAGAAAACATTATAACAAGTGGAAAAAGAAAACGTCATTATCATCAATGGACACAATATCTTCCGGGAGGTCGTTCCACTCTCTCGCGGTTTTGACAAAAAATGAATTCGCAAAACTGTCAGTCCTGTAAGTGGGAACAGCAACCTTTTTAGAATGATCACAGCGGGAAGAAACGTAGGATGGCTCCATAAGATAAGTGGCTTTATCAATTCCTGTTTTGTTGTGAAAGACACGGTGGAAGAATTTTAGTCTTAGTTTTTGTCTTCTACATTCGAGTGTTTCCCATCCCAGCATGGCTTTCATATCTGTAACACTAGCATAAGGGTCATAGTTGTTCAGTACAAAACGCGCTGCCTGATTTTGAATTTTTTCTAGTTTATTGATAAGGAAGTCATGATAAGGGTCCCACACGACGCACGCGTAATCAAGGATCGTTCTCACCAAAGAAAAATAAAGTGTTTCTTTAACGTTTCGCGACGCGGATCTAAAATTTCGACGGATAAAATAAAACATTTTACTAGCCTTTCCGATTGTACGTTCTATATGGCTGTTCCATTTTAGGGAATCCGCAAATAGCACTCCTAGGTAAACACACTCGAACACAGTACATAAAACGGTCCCGTTGATTAGGTAGCTATGAGAATCGTGCAGCTTACTTCTCGAGAAACGAATATGTTTGCATTTACTTAAATTTAGGCTCATTTTCCATTGATTGCACCAAGAAGATAAAATATTTATATCGGTTTGTAATATGGCCAGGTCGTCTGACGTGTTTATTTCCCTGTACAATACGCAGTCATCGGCGAACAGTTTAATATGAGACTGTATGTTTTCGGTGATATCATTTATGTATATGAGAAAAAGTAAAGGCCCTAAGACACTCCCTTGTGGCACACCCGACGTAACCCGAGTTGATGTGGATATAGTACCGTTTAAAACAACCCGCTGCTCTCGACCTTCTAAATAATTTTGTATCCAGTTCAGGACGTTTAGATCTATGTTTAGCAAAGCCAATTTATACAATAATAACTGATGGGGGACCGTGTCAAATGCCTTTCGAAAGTCTAAGAACACGCAGTCGACATATTTCCTGCTGTCTAGTGATCTGGATATATGATGATAAAATTCTACCAGCTGGGTGTTGCAAGAGTAGCCGCTTCGAAAACCATGCTGTGAGGGGGAAAAGAAGTGTAATGAATCCAAGAACGAGTAAAGGTTACTATAAATAATGTGTTCAAACAACTTACATGAGATCGATGTCAATGAAATAGGGCGATAATTTTCAACACTGGCTTTAGATCCCGATTTAAAAACTGGTGTAACGTTTGCCATCTTCCAATCCATTGGAACCATCCCCGTCTTTAAAGTTTCACTGAATATAACAAAAAGATAACGCGCTATAGATTCACTGCACTTAAGAAAAATAACAGGGGAAATGCCATCAGGTCCGACAGCCTTGGTTGCATCAATTCCGCGCAGCAACTTCACTATACCGTTCATGTCAATTGTAATGCTGGGCATTACGCTTTGCTGCGTTTGGTAAGCCACTGGAGATACCAGATGCGGAGAGTCTTCCGAAAATACCGACTTAAAATACGAGTTAAAGCATTCAACCTTCGCGTTATCAGACACCACAGTACCACCATCAACTTTCAACGCAGGAATAGAAGTGTCTTCCTTTCTGTTCGCGTTAACAAACTTCCAGAATTCTTTAGGGTTTCTTTTTAGATTTTCGTTAAACTTGTCAAAGAACACTTTTTTGTTTAGTTTTATTTGCAATTTGAGAAGCCTGTTAATCTCTTTGTACTTCTGCTCAGTTTGGACTGACCAACTTTTGGTAAGCGTTTTGTAAGCACGTCTCGCTTTACCTATAAGTCTGCGAATTTCTACATTAAACCAAGGTTTATTTTTTTTACGCTTTCTTATTTGTTTCGATGGAATATACACCTCCGCAAGCTCTAATATTTTATTTTTAAAAGCATGCCATATAGTTTCGACGTCACTATTCTCGGACAGACGACTAAACGTATAAAAATAGGATTCAAGCTCTGCATCGATCGCTTCGTAATTACCTTTGTCGTACAAAAATACTTTCCGTGGACACTCCGCTTGCTTTCGCGTTCCGGGCTCCGAGAGCTTAGCAACAACCGCGCAGTGATCACTTATGCCGGGAAGTACAGTGACCTCGGATACAACACCAGGAAAATTGCATAAAATCAAATCCAAGACAGAATTCCCTCGCGTCGGTTTTTTAACATATTGTTCGAATCCAAATACACCGATTATGTCAGCAAACATCGAGTAAGCGCGGGGCCCATCTGTAGCAAGAACTTCATCAGACCAATTGAACCCTGGTAGATTAAAGTCTCCTCCCAAGAATACACTATCTGGAATTGTCGTCAACAAGTCACCCAGTTTGTCTATCGAGTACGCATCACTATCTGGGGGGCGATAAAATGTACCAAAAACTAAAGTGGTCCTCTTAGGTAAAACTACACGACACCATACAGACTCAGTGTCGTTTTCGGAAAAAACTAGTTCACTGCTACTCCAGTCTGATGAAATTAGCAAACACACACCACCTCCGTGTCCATTTCTATCTTTGCGGTATACGGTAAAACCAGGGGGAAAAACTTCGCAATTAGAAACCGAGTCATGCAGCCATGTCTCTGTTCCCATAATAACTTTGGGTCTGATTGTCTCGACTAAAGATAAGAAATCGTCCACTTTATTTTTTATGCTACGGAAGTTCACAAGTAATACTGAGGAATCTACATCTGATAAAGCGGCATTTTGACAGATATTTCTCGCGCTGCGTCAATCCTGCTGAATCGGTGGAGCCTTTTTACGAACGAGTACAGGCATGCTTTGTTCGAAATCCCAGGCGTACGTGTCTCCGTTGATAACGAGCTTGTCGTAGGTAAGATATACTTTGTTGTTCTTATCTTGTCGTTTTTCTTTGGAATAGTCCCATACTATACTATGCATAAAAAATGTCTAAATACACTGGTTTCTGTATGCTTTTTCCTTTTCATTTTTACTCCTGAAAATATATCAATAAATGTAGAAGTTCCATAGTAAACGGAGACACGAAACGATTATAAAACGGACAGAAGAACAAGTCTCAAACACACTGTCTATAGTCCGCTGCAACCTAAGAACGAAGGGCGGGGGTAAGACGGGCCGGGGAGGAGGAAGCAGACGGAACGCTAAAGAAGAAGGAGGTTCCCCCTCTCTTCTCCAGCGTTCCGTCTGCTTCCTCCTCCCCGGCCCGTCTTACCCTCGCCCTTCGTTCTTAGGTTGCAACGGACTATAGTTTATTTGAACAACGAATCTCAAGAACCCTCACCAACAAAAAAGAAACACCTCCTCTTCACTAGGTCATCGAAAGCCGGACACTCAGACAGATCCAAATGATTCGCAATTCAGACAGATCCAAATGAATTCACACCAACCAGCCACCCTGACACCTAGCTTTAGGGATGACCAGCCACATGCCATAACAGGCAACTTTAGCACCAGCACAGCCCTTACTATTCGTGGAAAACCCTTGAGAGACTACAAAGGCAGCTTCATATCCCTGTCCAATACCATCGGACGGTACGCACGCATGGTCTCCCTCAGAACTCTCCTAT
>JAZHYW010007368.1:0-126074 GCA_037355805.1 Ixodes ricinus
TTTAAAAACCTAAATATTATTTTGTATTCCGTTTGCGGCACTTCAATATTTTTTCTCCAAGTCTAAAGGGGCACACTAGAGTCACTAAACAGCGCAAGGAGCTCGCGCTTGTAGCCTTTCCTGCGGTACGATCGCTAAGGTACCCTGCCAACTTTGGTTCAGCTTTCATTGATGACGAATACGGGAAGTTTGGGCGAAGAGAGGAGGAAGGGAGGAGAGCATGACGGTGCGGCAACTGCGTTCGCTCTAGTTGTGCAAAACGTAGCTATGGCAAACCAATCGATAGTGTTGATAGTCGCCAGAAATCTGAGTGTCGATAGTAAAACCTATCATTAGAATCCATCGATAGTCGACTATCGGAAAACAATCGATAGTACTGTCGATAGTTTCAACCATCGAAAATCCAACGAGAGTACTATCGATAGTCGACTATCCGAAAAACTATCGATAGTTACCGTCGATGAGTCGACTATCGAGCTTATCGACCGATGCCCATCGATGAGTCGACTATCGAAAAACTATCGATAGTACTATCGATAGTCGACTTTTTGATAGTTCTGCGACACTATCGATAGTTTCGGAAAAACTATCGATAGTACTCGATAGTCAATCTATCGATAGTTTTGCATCACTATACTCTGTGTCAACCCTTTGAAGTGGCCTGCTGAGGAGAAGGCTGCAAGCGCGGCTCATGCTCTAGGGCACATCTTGGTAACAAGCTCTCGTGCAATAAGGGCAGCTGCACCAGCACGCGCATGAGCTCCGCGCTCCTAGCCTTCGCTACGGTGCAACCTGGGTGAAAACGGAGTACAGTGTAGGTGGCACCGCAGATCCGAGAGCACGTCGAGAGGAAGGCTGGCGCGAGCTCCGGTTCAGCTACCTGAGCGCCTACGCTGCAGAACCTGTAGAGACTAAATACCCTCGATGTGTTTGCGTCGGTCTTTCAAGCAAGCTCAAATGTGCCAGTGCACGAGGGCCCGTCTCTCGAGCGGCCCTTGGAGGGCCAAATGGCGGCCCAGAAAGCACTAAAAAATGACTGGCCCAGTGTTTTGTCGAATGGCGGCGAACACCCGCTCGTGGCACGTACTGTGTCTTGCGCGTTTCCACAACAACTTTGCGTCGAGCGGCGTACTTGTAAAAAACGCCTTTATCAAGGGGCTCTAACGGGACTCCTGGGTTCAGTCGCCCATCTGCAGAATCCTACCGTCGTGCGATTGTCTGCCACATACATACACCGCGTAATGCACGTCGAAGATCCCGAGCTAACAGTTGTACCGCACTTTTTTATAATCTTCAACGGGTAGACAATGTCGCCCTACGGGTGCTGCTGTCTGAAAATTGACAACTAATTTTGAATGCGCCGGTACATTGAGTTCTTAATGTGTGCTCGCGTGTTCGCGTCCTGTCTTTCTTTTTTCTTTTTTTTTTTTTTTGTCTACATCTTTTGATTATGCGGCTCTCACTTGTGAGGAGAACAGACTATGGATGTCGGACTTCCTGGAAAAATATTATATAAACTAAGAAAAATGGCACGTGAACGCAAAAGACAAAAAGCGCGCACTTAATAAAAATAATTGGAAATAATAGAATTGATTCTTATTGTGTTTTCAAATGTTTCAGCACACCAAAAGCTATAAAAGCGAGCTCTGATGCTGTGGATGGTGTCCTTGTTCAACGTGGAAGTGTAGTTCAGGGCATTATCGCTCGCACTGTGTCCCTGCTTCGCTCGCACGGTAAAAGCAAATACTTTACTGGCAGTGCGCATTTAGGTGAAAACGAAGCTTACCTTCTGTATACGTGCAATGCCCTCAGTTTTTACGGGATTACAGACTGTGTTATCATTAGCTGTACTCGTTTCCACTGCGATTCATTTCTGTGCTCTTTTTTGTGTGCTACATGCACATTAGAGACCACGGTAACCCAGGATCATTTTGCTTCGCGTGATTGTAAAAAAGTCCTAGGCAACTTGCCACAGTGTGCCACACTCAATATAAAATATTCTAAGCCTCACATGTGACCGCCTTTCTGCCTTAGTAAACATTTGCTGTTTGTCAAGAACAGTTGCAGATTGTAGGAAATCACGTGGGAAAATCTCATTCTAAGCACGCGACGTTGGTAGGCAAGTGAATGCTCATAATCAGGCGCCGAGATGATTGACAGGTGGAGTTTTCTATCAACCCAGAGTTAGAACGTTTCCCTTCTTTCTGTTGTAAGCAATCGGGAGACAACTTACACCAACTCTGAGGGTAATAGAGTACTATGAGTATTCAAACATAACTGGCCTGAGCCTGTATATATGTCTACAAGCTTTAGCTTTTGATGCACCCTTAAAGGGGCGATGCGACTCATTTTTGTATCTTTCCGCAAATACCGCTTAAAACGGATCCCTGACGTTAATGACCTATGAAACGCGCGTTCGTTTTTCACCCCACGCAATAGAAGTCCCAGAAAAAAACTTAAGAAAAACGAGCAGCGTTCACCCCTCAACTCGCAGCCAGAACAAGCGGCCACGTGATCTGGAGCGGATTATATGCCGCCAATGTTGCTCATAGCCACGCGCTGGGGTTGGCAAAGCACAGGACACGCGCTGAGTTCCAGACATTGTTATGGCTCGGCTATTGTCGTCGTTGCAGCGATTGGACACGGGCCACTACCCGAATGCTTCTCGAGCTAGTAATTATCACGAGCCCAAATCGAGTGCCCACGCAATGCTCGGGTCCAATCTATGAACCGCATTCAAATATCGTCATATGGGTGTACTGCGATCCCCACGTTACGTCATCAAATTTTGCAAAGGAGAGATTGAATGAAAATGATCGCTTTTGTCCTTGAAATTACACCGCAACAAAGGAGTTTCTTGGCCAGTGGCGTTGCGTGAGTATCCTTGAGTCCCAGGTGTGCCAGTAAGCTCGTGTAAAGAGAAAAACATTCCAATTGAGTATCGTTGCACCGCTCCTTTAACTTTCGATACGCTCAACGCTAGTGTAAAATGTAGGGCTGTTTCATTCTTAATCAGCGTACCATGTATGTGTGCTTACACCAGTATTGTGTACAACGCCAAATCTCCACCCGTTTGCATCTTTTTCATTTATGCACACTGCTACTTCCGCGCATAAATCACTAAATAAAACTGCGTAAGGATGTCAACAAAGAAATTTACAGGGTTCTTTTCTATTGCAAAAATAAACTACGCATCGCCTAACTCTCATTTTCCGCCCAAAGGTAGCGCTATGGTCACAACCAGATGCCAAAGTTTCATCCGAGACGGACACCTTTTTCAAAAGTTATAAGTGATTTCCTGAAGTTTCAATGGGAAAATGGAGCCCACTTTTGACCGTTTTCGATTTCTGGTGCCATAGAGCCCCATGTATTCGAAAACTCCGTCGGCCGCCATTTTCCCATTGAACTTTTCAGAAAAATCACTTATAAATTTCGAATAACTTATCGGATCGGGCTGAAACTTTGACATCTGGTTGTGACCTCTAGCACTACATTTGGTCGGAGGATGAGCGTTCGGCGATGCCTATGTTATATTCTTGCAATAAAAAAAAAAGCCGTAATTTTTTTTCTCGACAATCTGTACATTTTTAAACTATGTGCAAAAGCTACCACAGACCCAGAATCTTTGCCTGGCCATTCGTTGCATTTATCACTTGATTCGTATTAAAATTAATTATTATCATTGTTGCCGCGAGTTAATTGTTGACCGCGGCATTTTTATCATCATGACTCCCGACGCAGTCCTACTTTGGGTTTACCAAACTCAACATCTAAACCTGAGTGTCATTTTTTTTCTGTTTTTCAGTCTCGCGGTTTTTAGTCAAAATAAACACCCAGCTAGCTAAATGAGACACCTGACCGCCTAAAACATAGTTCATTTGTTTTGATTTTTTAGGTAGTTAATTCCTCAGCCAGAATTCCGGAAACCCAAGTCATCACGTTTTCCTGGAAATCTACAAAGAGCCAAACACATGCACGACAAAAGGGTCGTCGGCCCGTCATATTGCCACCCGCAGAGCCGGAAAGCAACGCTCGGTCACGGACTTCTAGAAGATTCGCGTTCATTCTTGCACCAGACGTCTTTTGCCCTGCTTTCTTGTTCTCGGAAGTGCCAGTTCATCCTCGCCCCGAGCACGCGACGCTCGAACCTTCTTTGCCGAACTAAATGGCCGAACTTTCGAGATAGTGATGCACTGTAGATAACCAGCTGCCCGCGACCTTGTCGAGTCAGTCTCGCTCTCGCTCTCTGTTACGCTGCCGAATCGCCGCTTGCTTTTCTGCTGCCTCGCCGCTCTTTCTCTTTACTTATTCTGTTTGGCACAAGTTCGCCGATTAAACCTTATTTTTCAGTTCACTCGTTCGTCCTTTTCGTCACATTCATTCGTGACAATATGAATCCGATCACATTGAAATATGTAATTAGCCTCTGGAAATCTCCAAAAACGGCGCACAGGCAATTTTATATTTTCTCAACGCGTCGGTGGTTTTGTTGTGCATGCGCCTCGCCGTTTGGTTCAGGATGATTTTCGCCTTTTGTTCTGCCCACATTTGCTGGAGACGTGAGCTCGGAGCGTAGGCAACTGGCCCCCTTGCACGAGAACTGGCGCAGCCGTGCGCGTTCCGAAGAAAGCTCGTGCAGAGAAAAACAAGCAAGGCACAAGGGATGCCAAATTCAGGGTATAGAAAAATACCCCACTGTATCGAAGCACCACCACACACGATTTCTCATATATTGATGCGTACGGCCTGGAAGGCCATACCACCGCCATCTGTTGGTTAAGAATCCCACAGCTACATACGTACATGAAATTGTCAGTCTTCCTTGAAATGCGTTTACTTGCGACCACCTGCTAGCCGCAAAAGTCGATTTTCTTTTTATACCTTGTATCTAACAGGTGCGTGCTTAATTTCTACACACTGTCACATGTTTCAAGCTGACGTGACTTCTAAGACGTAGTAAAAGTGAAAAACAAAAGTTTCTTTTCTTTTTTTCGAACGTGATGTCCTGAAAGAAAGTCGTGCTGTCCTGTTTACCACGCGACGACCTTGAAACTTTATTACGTGATACCTACTTCCTCCTAGATCTGAATCTTCCGGCTAAGAAAATTCGAGGTGCGCAGCAACAAAGTGGAGACACCATTCTGCATAACGAAACCCAACGCGACCCCGTTGGTTGGCACGTTCATGCGCGAACGAAGACGAGGGTGATTCCTCGTCTGTGTCGGTGCGGCTAGGGGGTTGCATTGTGTTCCGCTGTACGTATAGAAATGATTACATTTTTCTTTGTTTATTTACATATAACGATACTTCGTGCAAGCGCATGTACTGCAATCGCTGCTAAAAATAAATAAAAGAAACATTTAGCGTTTTTTTTTTGGACGTGTAGAGTGGAAGATATAGCGTTCTGTCTTGCTTCACCTGGAAGGCCGTTTCTTGACGCTACGTGCTGTCAGTAACATAGAGCCTTTGCAAAAAATCCCAAGAGCCCGCGCGCGACGCACAACCAATAATGGGAGTCCTCGGTACGCCCCTCCCATCCTCTTTCCTCCCGCTACCACGTGGCATACGTGAGCAGGCGCAGATTGGTTCCCAAGGCAACAACGTTCGAGGCCGAGTTGGACCGTGGGACGAGCGCACGGAAATGGGAGAGAGTGTATCGCGTTGGGTACATTGCGAGGCATTTCTCTCCTTTGTGCCGGCTCCGTCGTCTGCTGCACCAACGCTTTGCTGAGTCCAGGGCCTCTAAACTCGCCAAACGCAAAGTTGGGGCCGAAGTTGACGGAGCTCACCGATTGGCCTATCACAACGATGACTTCGCGCTTTTTTCGCCGACGTCCAATCGGCGCACTCCGCGAACTTTCGGCTCCAACTTTGTGTATGACGAGTGTAGGGCCCCGGATGGAGCCTAGTCAAACCGTGCCACGGTTGCGGTGCAAGATAATTGGATTCGGTGACACTGCAAGACGTTTTACGACGAATAACGTATTCAAGGAAAGTTCACCTGTCGCGATGCGTTTACGCTGCCACAGATAGGGCACGCCGCCAACGACGTTCCGGTCGGATGGCTGCGACGCTGCTGGCGGTAGCTGCCGCGACGAGAAAGTTCGTGATCTGTACCGAAGGTTCCCAAAATTCCCTGCCGTCGTGGTAGTGTACGTTTTGCAACAGGTCTATTATGAAATCTATAACGTAAGAAGCTCAGCGCTTATTTTTACTGCGGCGAAAGCACGACAACGAAAGCCTATCTCTTACCTACGAGAAAACGGTTCAATTAGTCTATGGATGTGCACGCAACAACCTCCTTAGGATCTTCATTCGAGGAATCGAAAAAAAAAGGAATGCCAAAATGTAATTTTTTTTTCGTCTTTGTGCATTTGTTTAAACGTTTCAATCGCGGCTATCAGCTAAAAAACACCAATTATCGTCGGGGGTTCGCGCGCCAGCGGAGTCACGGTAAATGCTTGAACTCGGCATTCCTTTATTTCGAACGCGTAGAGAATATCTTGCCAACAAAGCAAAGACAAGGGAAGGTAGGGGGGGGGATTAAAAATTCCGCGACTCAAATGACCGGCGCGAGTGAATTTCGCCGCCCTTGTGTGTATGAAAAGCAATCGAGTCCCACGAGCGTCGAGACGAGCAGTCGCGAATTAAATACGGCGGCCAAGCGATGTGGATTATGAAAAACAAATAAATAAAATAACGTAGATGTAAAAATAAAAACGAGTTAAATTGAGCGTGCCCCGATGACGACGTCTTTCTCGCTTCGCGTCCTCATCATCGTAGAAATCTCGCCTCCTCAATGCCTGTGTTTTTTTTGTTTTTTTTTGTTACGCGCGCATTGTTTTGTTTGTTGTTGGCCGTTTTTGTCTGCGGCGATAAATAAAGTATGAAAACGGAAATGCTCCCACCTCCGGAGAACTTTCAAGAATTTTTCGACGGCTGCTGCTGTTGCTTCCATTTGGCACGCTCGGAACGACGCTGACAGGGCGAGTGAGCGGGACTAATTGAAAATTCTGGCTCCCCTTTGTGTTTCTTTTGTCTCACTCGACGAAAATTTCCTCCTACACTTATTGTATTGTGTAATTGAACGTTCTTTGCCTTGTTCGCGTTTGTTTGCATCCCCCGCACTCCAACACAGTTTTTGTTTTCTGTGACGTACTGTCCACATGAACAAAAAAGGGAATGAGGGACTTGCTTGAATCTTATGTAAATATAATAACGGTCAAAGTTTTTATTTTTTATTTTTTACGGTTCTCTGTTTGAATAGCAGCGAGGTGATGGCGAAAATTGGACCGTGAGGATGGGCGAGGTTGATAATGGAATAGGGAAGAGGTCTCGATAGAGGGCCAGATTAGAGAGGGGCTGACAGAGTAAAAAGTTTGTCTTTGTTTCCATGTGAGTGTTTTCATGTGCATGTTACCATTTGTGTGTTTGCATTGTGTGTGTGTGTGTGTGTGTGTGTAGAGAGAGAGAGAGAACGGGCGTGTGCACGCGCGAGGGTATGTTTGCCTGGAATGTGTCTGTGTGTATACGTCTGTTTGTATGCGTGTGAGTGTTTCCCTTTGTGCTGTATGTGTATCTGTGCGTGACTATGCTTCGTTTATGTGTTTTTATGCGTTTGTTTTCCTCTGTGCTCTGCATGTGTGTTTGTGTGGGAAGGTGGGTGGGTGAAGATGCGGGAAAGTGAGGAAAAAGGAACTTCACGGGGAACTGAAAAGCGTGTTGGCTTAACGATTACTGACGCTGAAAGAATAAAACACACATCAGGGAGGGACGACCAATCTTTCATTTCGCAACAGCATAAATGATTTCAAACACAATCTTTGCACTCCCACCTGTCGGTAAAAAGAAAGAGAAAGGGACGTGGGAAGTGGGAGATTAAAGTAAATAAAACGCCTTTAAAAGTATAAAAAGAAAGAAAGAAAGCAAGAATGATTTGCCGTAAAAACTACGCTGTCAGATGAGGGTGGAGAGTGTACATGCAACTAAGCGACTTCTTGTGCCAAGAATTCAATTTCAGTTTTAAAAAGAAGTAGTAAAGGCGCGGACAAGTCTTTTTGGACTGTATTCATGATGAATAATTCGGTGATTTCTTTACCGTATCTTCTCTGGTGCACCCCCCCCCCCCCCAATTCTAGTTTGATAGAAAGATGGTGCGCAGCCATGATGGCTGCGGGCATGAACGACGTTGGGGTCATACGATTCCCCAGAAGCCTATGATACTTCTAAGTGGTGCTTTCGAAGCCGGTGGTTCACCACCGGCTTCATCTGTGTATATACTTTGTTGTCAGTGTGATTTTTCAAAATTATTTTAATGCCGGAAGTGAACAGGAAACAAGTGAACAGGAGGCATGCGAAGCGTGTTGCTCGTGCATGGTAACTTATCCCCCAAAACTTTTGGTCATTAACGCCCCTTTCCTTTTTTTTTTCAGTATTAGAGTACCGAATTTTAAAGGTTCCACTTAAATGGTAAACATATTTTAATAGTGGTATTTCTCTCATGGGTATGTTGGGTACGTTCGTTCTGAACAAGACTCCAGCAAAACGGACGACACCACGCGGGAAAACACGGAAATGGTCTGAACAAGTCCCTTCGCGACTTTTGCTCGTCTCTTGTGCTTCCGTGATTGCATGTTGTCGGCGGTTGGCGCGATGAAACAGTTTTCCCGGTGAGTTTGCCGTTATTGTCGTATCAACGTGTTGCCCAGGGCGCCTCTTAACGCGACCTATACACAACCGCGTGAGCCATGCATTGTGCGTTTATCCACGTTCATTTGCGCCGTGGAAGGACAGTAAACAGACGTTCCATCGCTTCCCTGAAGAAGGCTAAACCTCTTGAAGCAGGCTTACGCCAAAACACTGCTGCAGGTTTCAAACGTAGTGGATAAACATTGGAGCAAGCAATTTCGAGCCAATACTTGCCTGCTTACACCCGAGCGTTGTGATTTGAGCTGGCGAAATACACGGACTGACCAGTTTTCGGCCGCTATATTTTGTAGGGAGTGGTGACCCCCAGAGGTCGCTGGAGTCGCAAATTGAATAAGAAAACACGTTTCTTGTCTCTCCTTTATTTTTTCCCACACGGGCTTTTGTTCTTCCTTTCGGGACAATAAATATTTTAGAGAGCTCCTAAAAAAGGCCGTGAAGTCCTCTTTTAAAATCTCATTGTTCGGCACTCGCGCAGACCAGAGCCGCCTGTATTGCTCTCGGCTCTATGTTTTCTTAACATGTGCTGCTTTTGGCTCTGGCGCTCCAAAGGGGGAAAAAACAGACAAAAAACGATGATATATTCGCGCACCTGTGTTTTATACAAACTCACTCATATGGAATAAGCAGGGACACATATTTGTTTTTCGGCTGCTCGGAAACAATTTTTTTTTTCACAGCTATTCCACTTCTCTTTTGTAGATTTTTACTACGCGTGATCGCATATAAGATTCTTCCGAGTCGGACCAGGAAGCTCATCTTTCGGACCAAATTTTATTCGACATCCAGAAAGGCTGGAATAAATCCAGTGGGCCTGTTAACCGCCAAGCACGCCGACGGGAGTGCACACCCGAGGCACGTTTACAGTAGAGGTGACTTTGGCAAGCGAGAAACAAACCGTCGACTAACCGCGAGGTGTATACCCCGATGTACCTAAGTTACTTAACAGGTGCGTTACACATCGCTTCGTTTCGTACACGCCGTTTTTGTCGCACGCTATACCGGTCTCGTTTGTTGTTGCCGACCCTCTCCAAGATTGTTTCCCCACAAGGAGACCGGATTTCATTATTTTTTAACTTTCCAACCACACTTCGAAAAGCAGGGACGCGGTGCTGCCCAAACAAATCATGCAGGGTCCGGCGACTGAACGAAACAACGTACGTTTGTCAGCAGGGCTTGCAACGTATTCGTGCTCGGCTATTAATTCTCTCGGGGTGCCCCTCCGATCGCTTTCTGGTCTGCCTTCCTGTCCGCCAAAGTAAGGTTCCGAGGTTGCAGAAAGGCAAGGGCGCCGAACTTAAACCGAGATACTTCCTCGAACATACGAAAGTTCGGTGCTTGCCTTTTTTGCGCTGGTTCATCGAACGATTTATTGCTCGCTCTTATACTTTTCTAGCTGCTCGCGATGTTTGACTCGCATTTTGAGTATTCTGTCTGCGGGACGCTTGCCCCTCAGTTTTGTTGACTGATTTCCGAGAACTGTAAAGCCGCATGTTGTCCGCAACATGGGCGTCTGCCCGGCTGTGACGAACGCGTGCAAACAAACAAACAAACAAACAAACAAACAAACAAACAAACAAACAGACAAACAGACAAACAGACAGACAGACAGACAGAGCGCGACACTGTTAGCGCGAACACGTGATCGCCGGTTTTTCCAATTTTTCTCTTTTGAAACCAAGGATTTCATCCAAAATATTATTGCTACGGAAAGAGCTCATATGATTCTATAATGTAAGTGATAAAATTTCGTGCTCGCTAATAATATTTAGAAGTAAAATGCGAAAATGCGCCGATGTCGTGTTCGCGCTAACAGTGTCGCGATGTGTACATACATACATACATACATACATACATACATACATACATACATACATACATACATACATACATACATACATACATACATACATACATACATACATACATACATACATACATACATACATACATACATACATACATACATACATACATACATACATACATACATACATACATACATACATACATACATACATACATACATACATACATACATACATACATACATACATACATACATACATACATACATACATACATACATACATACATACATACATACATACATACATACATACATACATACATACATACATACATACATACATACATACATACATACATACATACATACATACATACATACATACATACATACATACATACATACATACATACATACATACATACATACATACATACATACATACATACATACATACATACATACATACATACATACATACATACATACATACATACATACATACATACATACATAACCAGTAAAACCACATACACACACACCTGATCAAACAAACAAAAGCCTAATGTGAGGTTTTTATTTTCGTTATCGCTGCCTAATTATGTCGTAGTTCCATAGTCTCTACAAACACCGATTTCCGACCGACGACAAGAAAAAACTGCCTTTTGGCAGCCCATGTAATCCTCCACTGGGACGTATTTTGTTTGTTTTTGTTTTCGTGCCATTGAGATGTCATTTTCTGGACAGTTTCTGCGCATAAGAGCGAAAAAAAAAAAAACTTTCCCTACAGTGGTCAAATTTAACCCCCGAGATAAGAAAAAAAAATTCTAACAAAAAAAAACGTCCTTTTTTCTTCGCCGTGTTTTATGGATTTTGACGTTTTCTAACTAGCTTGCCTAAACATCTTCGCTTCTTGCAACAATTTGTGTTTGACATCTGTGCTGGCTGCGTTTCTTATTCGTCACTCGGGTCGGAACTCCGATCGTTTCGATGACGGGACAGCACCCGTGGTCCGTTCGGCCTGGGTGTCGGGCGTGAAGGGACTCGGGAGTCGATGTCTTCGCGGCAGAAGAGGGACCGACAGCCGCGAAGTTTGCCCGGGGCAAACGAGCGGAAGTTTCCTCTGTCCGACCCGTCTTCGCGGGTAACTGCATGCGGTGTTGAACGTCGCCTCGAGCGGGTTCCGCTTTTACCCCCGCCGCCCGCTCGCTCTGTTTGGGTGGCGCAAACGCCAGACTGGCGTCCGGTACTCGAATTAGGTGACGCAAGCGGCGCATACCGAACACGCCTCTTGGGCGCCGGTTCAACACCGAGCTCATGCATGTATTCATGGCGGGAACATACCCGCGTGTGTATTCTGGGACCGGTATAGCCCTCGTTTGGCGTTGCGCGAACGAAAATGAAAATGGGTCTGTCCGCTGGGCAAGTGATCGAGCGGTTATCTCTGTACGCCGCTTCCTCCGAATGTATTATCCGAGAGTATCCGAGCGCTCATTTGGGTAGAAATAACAAAAAAAAAAAAGATACAGGCGAGTTTGTTAACTTTCAACATCATGAAAATCCCGAGACTGAAGAACAAGAAAAAAAAATGACACAGAAAAAGATGGAAAAAAAAATTGCTACTTTTGTGTGTGTCGTGCCGCGAGTTTTCCATGCCGTTAGAAGCTGAGTTCAGTTGTTTCTGCGGGGGAAACTGTGGTACTACTATACTTTCGACACTGTCTTTTCGTATCTTCATGAAATCCCATCAAGCAACATTGGCGGCCGCCATTTTTTAGGCACAAAGCGTGTGACTGGTCCGAGTCCTCGCCCAACGCTGACGGAGCACTCGTCCTTGATTCGAGCTGAGCCGAGTTCACGTCGCACGCTGAGGGAGTCCTTGTGTCCAGATAATTGGCGCACTGGCTACTAGATGGTGCGAACTTTTGAAATGACCAATTTGCGAGGTTAACATCTCTTTCTTCTTTTTCTGTCCTTTTACTATTATATTTTTCCCCGCTTCAGTTATACTCGTGACGTGAGACGATCCTGTATCCGGCGACGTTTAAAACACGCTATTACCTGTGTTTAGTCAATGCAAGTTTTTATTATTAACGAGTAAACTCATAGCTATCGCGGATGATGACAACGGTCGTGAAAGGCATAGCAAGATGTGTTCTTCATTCTTCTGGAAAACGGTTGCACGTTCGTTATGATTCGTTCAGGCCCTTGGGGTCTTCTTTTCAGAGGTCATCTCGAGAATAGCGGGGCTTTAATTAAAAGGGAACGATCGGATCGGTTGATCTCGGTTGAGACAAGGAAGGAGCGTCGAAGGACGGCGGAGCACGAAAGCTAAAAGACGCGAAACTGGCTGAGCGCCGACGAAACCGCTTATCCGAAACAGCGTCGATGATACAATCTCCACTTTGCGTATACGTATTTGAGACAGCCAGTGTCCGTGCTAGCACTACCACCAACAAGACGAGGCCTACGCATGACGTCATCGTTAGTGGGTCCCCGACCCACCTTAAGCGGCAGGGACACGATAAAGCTTGCATTCTCAGCTGTCGGAGAACGCTGACGTTTTGTGGTGCTAAAACACACCTTTCTTAAAAGAATAAAACGAAGTTATACTCGTATCCATCTCAAGAACCATAGTAAAACAAATTTTAAAAATCCGGCTTCTTGCGGAGCATTATTGATTTACACCTTTATGTGGTGAAAATTAAGGTATAAGTAAGTAAATTTTAGATTAGCTTGCGGCTATTTTATCAAAACGTACGCGTTTCAAACGCTAAAAGCATAGTTTCTTCCTCTCACAACCAAATATTGTAAGGACTGCTTCGTGTAGCCCATGAATAATGCGCAAAACTTCCTTTTTTTCTTGATGTAACACCAAATATAATCTAGAAATTTCGAGGAAAAAAAAAACATCTAGCTTCCTGTTTCTTTTTACTTTCGTTAGAGCTTGAAGTGGTTGGTCTCTATGGTGCTACCTTTAACAGGTACGCGAAGACAGCAAGAGCAATCTTCACGCGCATTCGCGGCAGCCCGCTTTAATCCCACAAGTATAGGGGTATTCACTGGCCGCCATATTTGAGGTCACTGTTTAGAGCGCATGCTCAGAACGAGCTCGCATTGATAGGCTGTCAAGACCGGCAATCTTGATGGTGCGGGGTGCACGTTGCAAAATAACTGTGGAAGCTAGCCATCAGCACGTGCTCAGCATTAGCGCACACGGATATGGCCGTCAGTGAATACACCCTATACATGGGTTGCACGTGACGTCATATCCTTCCTCCTTTCTGGTGGCCAAAACCTGCCGTTATACTTCGTTTCACCTTATGTGCGAGCGAAGGCAAAGCTGGAAGCGCGAGCACGGAAGCTCCGTGCGTTCAGGCTTTGCTCGAGCGCGCAAGCTGGGGAGAAATGCAAAAAGCGCTGGTCTCGCGCTTCTAGCTTTGGCTTCGCTCGCAGATAAATTGAAACGAAGTATAATGAAGCTGTGCTCACTCGTTTCCGCTCGCTCGTGACGCTCGTGTACTGCTCGTAGAATATGCACAGTAAAGGCTACGCTCGAGGAAGTTCGGCCACCAGAAAGGAGGACCAAATTACGTCAGTGCAACCTATGTATAGAAAGAGCACAAAACGTCGTAAAAGCTGTCGGGTGTCCAGCCTTCAGTGTCTTGCACCGAAATTCACCACGGCCATCCGCCTCGATTGGCGCTGGGGTGGCCTCCAGGGGTCCCCAGGCGATACCGTGGACCCTGCCGATATCAGCACTCTGCATGCGAGCTGACATCTTCGGCTACGGATTCTAAGCGTGCGCAGTAGCCGTCTTCTGGAGAACATCGGACGCAGCGCATGAACCGGCAGCCCGTCGACTCGGCATTCTCCTGCCGTTAAGCGAAGAAATAGCCTCCTACGCTGGAGATCTGAACAAACCGGAGCGCCCTCATTTCGCTGAGGTTTCATCCTTCTGCGTAACGCTGAAGCAATGAAAAACACCTTTCGACGTCCGAACTCGGCTAGGTATACAACGCCGCAAGACAAACGAAAGTGCCGGATTCATGCCTCCACCGCTCGGGTACGCGTCTTTTATATCTGCGTGGTGACGTTAAAACATATCTGGCGTCCTATACACGTCCTTCTCTCTTTTTTTCTTTTTTTCCTTTCTACTTTTGAACGCGTGAAACAGCGTCTCTTGACTCACGCTACTATAATACACCGTTCCATTGTTTACAAAATCACAGCCCAGCGTGGGAACATAACAGTCCAGCACGCGCATGGTCATCGCTTCGGAAAACGAGCGAAACACGCTCCATACGCACGAGCTGTGAAAAAGGCACCGACCAGAAGCCTGTTTTTAGAGTGGTTTATAGCGTCTTAGCTTTGACCTGTGCTTCGACAGCGTTCGAGTTTTTGTTGTTTCTTTGTATTTCCTTCGTAATCTCGCGTTCCGCACCAAAGCAAGCTTCTACTACCCGTGTTTTACGGGCACCATTAACCGCGGTTAGCTCAGCTTTAACTGCTGTTACGCAGCACCACGGTTACTGCACTATACTCTAAAAGAGTTATTTCAGAAGAAGTGAAGAGCCGGAGTGCACTGCTTTGACGGGTGCTCAAGATGCTGAAGCCCACGTTCCGCCATAGCTTTGACTGCATAGCCGAACAATGCTGTCCGCAATTATTGTTAGCTAACTGTGGCTTAGCGTAACTGCAGTTGAGTGTGCTCGTGTAACAAGGGTATACATCTGTGGCAGTTTGAGATGCTCAAGTTTGCACTACCCAAAGCAAGTCCTAACTATACTTCGTTTCAGCTTTCGTCCGAGCGCAGCCAAAGCTACGTGTGGCCGGAGCCAATCAGACGCCGGCAATAGGTCACGCGATCTCGCCTGCACCTTTGTATCACTCCGCTGCCCCGCTGGTCGTCCGCGCCGCCCGCGCTCGCCGAGTATTTCGTCTGCTACGGGTGTATCAACGATATCGTCTGCTACAGGTTTAAAAAATGACCTTTCACGTTCTGAAATTTAGTCACAGGGGATGCCAGTACGTAGGCTGGCCGCTGCCGTCTGTGTATGAGCTTTCCACCTGTTCGGCAGAGTTTCGAGATGTAAGTACAGGTTGCAAGGTGCCCGGTGACCCGGCCGTTGGTGTTTCCTTGCATTGTCTGGATATACCAGGGCTCGAGGCGCAGTCTTTTTCACAAGCTTCTCGGCGTTCAATGTGATCGGCAGGTAAAGGGGTGCCCTGAGTTCGCCGCGTATCAGTGAATTGTAGTGGTCCGGACACTTTTCTTGTTTACAACGCGTTCGCGGTACGACGCGGCCGGAGTCTCCCGCCGAATTTGAAAGCAGACATTCATCACGACCTCTCGCGCCTGACGCCAAAACGTGCCTTTGCGAAAGGACGTTTTGAAGCGACTCGGTTAGGAAAGCAGCGAAGCACATTATTCGGCCATTACGGGAACGAAATCACACAGAAAAAATTGACCGCATCTCCACGTGGTGAATGATGTTGATAAAGGTCGGTTCTCACATGCAGCGAAGCGCTAATGTAGCGCTCCTCACGTGCCGTCAGCTACTTATCGTCTGCCATGAGCAACAGTTTTGACGGTGCGATACAAGGCCGGTGAACGCTCCCGTCAGCACGCGCTTAGCGCGAGATAAGCGCTACGCTTGTAGCGCTCCGCTGCATGTGTGAACAGGCCTTTAGGGCGAAGCTCTGGTGGTGCTTGTCTGCGTAGACGCTGAGCCGCAGCATGCCGAGCCTTTCGTTCGTTTTCATCCATGTCAGAAAGAGAATGTGTGGTATGGAACGTGGTTATATACGCATTTGAGCATTTGACCGCAGCGCCCTCTCGTCTATAAACGTTGAGCCAAAGCATGCGAAGTTTAACGCGATTATATACGCATTTGACCGCAGCGCCCTCTCCTGTATAGACGTTGAGCGGCTACATGCAACGTTTCATCCATGACAAAAACCCCAGGGCTTGAGTTACTACATCTCAGAGCCCCCTACTCGTCCTGTCGCTGCGCAAACAGATTTCAACATTTTTTTTTCATCATTTTTTTTTCATTTTTTGTTTCTTTTTTTTTTGTTCTACACGAGCACGTGAGCTCACGAGCTCGTAATTTTTTTGATCATTTTTTTTTCTTTTGCCCTACACGAGCACGTGAGCATGTGCTCACGTGCTCGTGAGCACGTGATCTCACGAGCAGAAGCACGAGCGCCCGACGCCGGCCTACGGCGGACGGACATACGGACATGGTAAGCCCCTAAGGAGCTTCGCCCTAAAACTGAGCGCTGCAGCCGTGTTGCCAGCGGATGTACGTGTTTTCACCAAACCACATGCAGTTACATATATTAATAAAACCATAAACTTGAGATATTTAATTCCTTTAGTTGCGAAAAATTCTCAGCAGTACATATATGGAATATTGTGCAATATTTACGCACAAAACAGTCACTAAAAAAAAAAAAACCTTTTGCGGACTACTTTGTGGTGCGTAGGAATGCTCTTCTCGAAGTTGCAAACCGTCCCTCAGCCTTTGGCTGCGCTCGGACGGAAGCTGAAACGAAGTATAGTCCCTTTTCGCAGCGTCCCCTGGGCGACGCGGGAGACCTATGCGGAACGCTAGTTCGTCTGCTTCTTTTGCAGGGGTTTTGGTGACGTCAGAACACCGAGCTTTGACTGGCTCTGATTGAAGGATAGTGGGCAGACCTCAAGGCAGCTTGCTTTGAGGTCTACTATCTTTCAATCAGAGCCACTCAGAGATCGGCGTCGTTCTGACGCCCCCACAACCCTTGCAAAAGAAGCAGACGAACTTTCGCTCCTGTTTCTCTTGATCAGGCGGCGCTGTAGCGTCCACGAGACTAGAGTGCCTTCATACAAGCGCGCGCTTTTGCTTGAGTGGTGACATCTCAGGCATTTTTACGCCCAATCGTTTTTTTATGCATTTTAAAGTGCGCGCAATCAGGTGTCACTCAGCTCGAGCGCGTAGCTTTGGCTAATGCATAGACGCCATTTTAGCGCCCAGGTCACGCACCGAGTGCGCGAGAGTGTCACGCGCTGACACATTCAGTGCAACAATGGATGTCTTCACCCTGAGACAGACAGACATGCAGGCACCCTACACGAGACGCGACTACAAAAGAGGCGTCTCCGCTATACTTGGTTTCACCTTATGTTGTACCGCAGCGAAGGCTAGAAGCGCGAGCTCATAGCGTTGGCAGCTGCCCTGAATGCGCGAGAGCTTGTGCCGCCGAGATGTGCTCCAGAGGAAGGAGCTCGCGTTTGTAGCCTTTCCTGCGGTACATCATAAGGTGAAACAGAGTATAGCTTCCGCAAGACGCGATCATTTATTGCCAACGCGAAACGGCATCCTAGCGTACTATACCGTGCACGATCCACGGGCGTAAACTAGCGTCTGTCAGCGTTCCTCGGCGTCTGTCCACGGGCACTAAAGGCGTGCACTGTTATATACTCTGACGTTGAGCGCAGCGAACGTAGTGTACAGCGCAGAATGTGGGCCTTTCATTGACCGGCGGGAGCAGGAAGTCGATATCTGCGACCAATCAGTATCGGTGTCCGCTGCGCTACGCTGCGTTTGTATACGCTCGACGTCGGCGTATATGCAACGTGACGCACAACGGGAACGAGACCTAAAAATATCCCATTCTGCTCGCCAGGGTCGCCGCTCAAAACTTTAGAGCACGCTGTTGACAAAACAGGTGAACGTTTTTTTCCCCCTCCAGATGTGGGCAATGCGCGTGCACACAAACGAGATTCGCGTGAAGTGGAGCGTCTCCACGTGCACCTTGCCGACAACAGCGCCACTGAGCGGTGTGTCGCAAGGGCCGTGTGCTGGGGTATGTATGTGGAGCGGAAGTTCGTCTGCTTCTAGCGCAGGGAGTTTCGGTGACGTAAAAACACCGAGCTATCTGATTGGCTTCGATTGGAAGGATAGCGGGTAGACCTCAAGGCAGATATAGCATTGATGTCTACCCACTATTCTTTCAACCGGAGCCAATCAGATAGCTCGGTGTTTTACGTCACCGAAACTCCCTGCGCTAGAAGCAGACGAACTTGCGCTCCACTTTCCTTTTCCCGCTCGTCATGGAAGCGTGGTGTGTACTTTGACCAGTCGGTGCGTGATGAGAACAAAGGAAATAGCGCAAAAAAGACACAACAACAAGTGGAAGACATACAAACACAGTGATGTGTTTGTGTCAGCGCTGTGTTTCTGTTTGTGTCGGCGCGGTGTTTGTGTCGGCACTGTCTTTTTGCGTATTGTTGGCGCTGTTTCATTTATTTTCATCGAGTGAGCGACCATGCTTAATCTCCCACCCCGATCCTCTCGAAACTATGCACCATTCCAGCGCTTATCATCGTGGCGAAAAATGCTCGGCCACTATACTTCGTCTCACCTTAGCATGGACTAACCGCGAAGGCCGATGCTAGCGCGAGCGGCTAGCCTTGACTGCCTTTACGGGAACACTCGCTGCACGAGCGCTCGTGCAGCCGCCGAAGCTTCATTCGAAGCAATTAGCTCGCGCTTTTAGCACGCGCGGCTAACAATAGTCCGTACTAACGTGAGACGAAGTATAGACTGGGGATGCACGCGCACCGTCTGATGCACGCGCACCGTCTGCACGCGCGCACTGCTCTGAATCCATTCCACAGCCCGGTGAACAAAGATGACGGTCCACAGAAGAGAACTACTGCCAACACCTCCTAGATAAGAAAGCCTAAATGCTGAAATTTCCTGTGTTATCACTAAAGAAATCCACCGTAGGTCAGGTATTGGACACCACAACGGCGTCAGCGTTCGGCTAGGAGTCGCCTTCTCACCGATTGGACCCGAGTTCCAGCCGAATGCTGACGCCGTTGTCGTGTCCAATCGGTGGCCTACGGTGGCCTTCTTTAGTGACGCGGGAACATTCAGCACTTCAGGCTTTCTTATCTAGGAGGTGTTGCTACTGCCCACTTTCCCCTGGAAGAAATCCTAAGACTACAAAGGGAGTATCGGTAGCCGCCGGTCAATCGGGAGGCGCCCTCGTGGGGCTCCTTCTATTCTCAGCCGGGGAAATTGATCGACGCCGACCCGTCTCTCCTCCTGCGCCTGCTGGACGTCGTGTCGGGTGCCTGGGCCGCATCGCACGGTTCCTTATCGACGAAGACGTCTCACGTTGCTGGCGTCGCGCTCCGTCTTGGCACGACATTCCCGGCACTCCGTGCAAGTGAGTCGCTGCTGCTACCCGTTGGCTCACGGATACGCGATCCGACTAACGCAGTCGGGCTGCGCGTATCGGAGGGCCCTGCGTTTAGACGTCGCTGTCCCGGTCGAAACTGAATGGACCTTTTGTTAAATTACCCAAGCACCAAAGATAATGCTGGGAACGTGGGTACACGCTGCGCGCGCTCGCCTCCCCAGTGGGACAAATTTGAATCAAATAATAAAAAGGGGGGAACGCGTTGAGCCACGTGCTTGCGAAGTGCCATTTGTTTTAGATTTTTGCTTTCGAAGCTGCAGACGCCAGCGCGTTTCGCACGTGTATATACCGACGTTCCCGACATTCTTTTTGATGCTTGAGAAATTCGGCAAAAGGTCCATTGTGTAGGCAAATACTTTACTAGGGGGAATACATTCCACTCCACTCAAATACAATAGTCTCGGCGCGGACAGGTTTTCTGGGCTTGGCGAGAGCCATCTATCGTCGGGGAGGTCTCGGCTATCGGGCGGTAAATGATGATATCAGGCACGTATCCAGGGGGGGGGGGGGGGGGGCGCCATGGGGCCCGGGCCTCCCCCCCCCCCCGAAATCTTCGATTTTGCTGGGACCTCCTCTCCCCCTCCCCCTTATACAGCATTTTGTCATGGGCGGGCCCCCCGAAACAAAATCCTGGCTACGTGCCTGGATCATATTGATAGAGAGTTTTAGTGTAGATCGTTCCTATAACGATACCCTATAACGATACGATAACCATACGATACCGATACACAGAACAGGAATGCGCATTTAGTAGACCATTTTGAAGACGATACATCCGATACGGTCGCTTGAGGCGCTGGGGCGCTCCCTAGTGGAAACGATTTGCACTTTACAAAATGAAAAATAACGAAATAAAAGAAAGATGTTTCACTGAAGGAAAAATAACAGTTCTTACATTTAATACAGTTAAAAAAACATCAGTTAAGGTTTATAAGTTGCAGAAATTACAGAAATGCAGCAGCGAGCTACATCTAGCCAAGTAGAGACAAGCCAATTTAGTCCCACCCGGTGGCTTGTCACGGGAAGCCATAGGATGCACGGGTGGCACGGGTGTGAGTCGAGCGAGTGACCAACTTGAGCCATGGTGACGTGCATTTTCGAGGATCTCTTGGCCTTAGCTGTTTTGAGGTGGGACGAAATCGAAGAACTCTCCTTTCTGGATATGGAGTACCCTGTTTCGCGGAGGTTTAGGTCCGGGCGAGGCTACTTGGCTCGTGAACCGTTTTCGACCCGCTTGGGCAGAAAGAGGCTCGAGTGTAGCGGCCATGATCGCTCAGCTCTACCCGGATCTCGTCAACTCTCGCGAGGCACGGGAGTGCGCGCGATATTTCCCGATATTCCCGATACCCGCGCCCGAAACACCCGATACTCTAGCGCATGCGTAATGGCTCCGGCGCAATATCGGGTATCGCTATCGGAGTGAGAAACGATCTACTAAAACTCTCTGATGATGGTTGTTCTACATACGAAATTCATTGTTGTGGAAATGCTCGAGACACGTGCCGCGCGCCACTTGTAAGAATGACATGGCATCTAAAATCTAGCTCAGTGCAACGTTGCTCAGTGCTGCGCCAAATACTTTGCTGCGCTGTGCCGCCATGATCTTCCCAAGGGTTGCACGTTGCACGTGCCTCGTGCATCGGCGCACCTTGCGCTACTTTTGAAACATGAAGGGGCTTTAGGTGGAATCGGAGACGACACCGCCGCGGCCGCCGCGAACATCCACGTGCACATGCGCGTGGACTGACGCGGACCTCCCCTCCGTCAGGCCTGGATTCGGCGCTGTAGGCGTTCTGTCTAATGCAAATGAGCAGAGTGGAATGTATTCCCCCTAGTAAAGTATTTGGTGTAGGTGAGTTCACGCGAACACCGTAGCGCCAGGGGAGGAGATCGAACATTCGCGCCTCAAGCGGAACGTTTCAGCTGCGGGGACAACAAACCGTATTTTCTTGTTTATTTTTATCCAAGAAATCGAAGATGACGATTCGAAGGTCGCTCCTTGTGCGGCTATCGCACTAGGCTATTGGGCAGGAGATCGAAGTATAGGGGGCACGTTATAGATCTTGTTGTCCCCACTGCCCGGTGTTTACTAACACAACATAACAAAGGAAGTGAACTTCGCCTAGCACTGTCTGGGCACGACCGCTTCGCTCTGATCAGTGCTTTGATCGCACAAAGCGCGGCCTTTGAATCGTCATCTTCGATTTCTCTGATCAAAAACAGACAATACAATTCGGTTTGTCGTCCCCACAGCTTAAGCGCACCGCTAGAGGCGTGACTGTTCGAACTCCTTCCCACTAGTGGGCTGGAAGGGAAGGTGTGACAATCGCTCGCTTCGTCTAGCGGCAGGAAATGTGAGGCTGTTCAGCCCGCAGCGGCATGCAGCATCGATATGCCATCAGCAGTTCCACAATGGCACTCCTTTGCACTGTGAACAGTAAAGAAGAAGAAGGAAATGTCTTCACCGTTGATCGCAATCGTGAAGTGCCGCACAATGAATATTTCTTTGTTAGCCATAACGAAATTGGGCACGGCACATTAAGCTCGATGCAGTGAAGACAGGCTGCGGGAAAGCTATGGTGGGCTTGTGAAGCCCCTCGACGTACTTCTGTCACCTTCTATTCCCTGCAGTGCTGGGTGGTGCTGCTATCCACTCATCGATGGCTCTCCGCCCCGCTATAAACCACCACAGCTTCGCATGCTGAATCACTGAGTCACTTTCGCAACCGCGATCATCAGACCACCCCCTTCTAGCCCACCATAAAGGCCGGTTCTCACATGCAGCGAAGCGCTAATGTAGCGCTCCTCACGTGCCGTCAGCTACTTATCGTCCGCCATGAGCAACAGTTTTGACTGTGAGATACAAAGCTGGTGAACGCTCCTGTCAGCACGCGCTTAGCGCGAGGTTAGCGCTACGCTTGTAGCGCTCCGCTGCATGTGTGAACAGGCCTTAAAGGGGCGAGGCAACACTTTTTAAAACTTGCGCAAATACCACTTAAAACGGATCCCTGACGTTAATGACCTATGAAACACGCGTTCGTTTTTCACCCCACGCAATAGAAGTCCCAGAAAAAAACTTAAGAAAAACGAGCAGCGTTCACCCCTCAACTCGCAGCCAGAACAAGCGGCCACGTGATCTGGAGCCGATTATATGCCGCCAATGTTGCTCATAGCCACGCGCTGGGGTTGGCAAAGCACAGGACACGCGCTGAGTTCCAGGCATTGTTATGGCTCGGCTATTGTCGTCGTCGCAGCGATTGGACACGGGCCACTACCCGAACGCTTCTCGAGCTAGTAATTATCACGAGCCCAAATCGAGTGCCCACGCAATGCTCGGGTCCAATCTATGAACCGCATTCAAATATTGTCATTTGGGTGTACTGCGATACCCACGTTACGTCATCAAATTTTGCAAAGGAGAGATTGAATGAAAATGATCGCTTTTGTCCTTGAAATTACACCGCAACAAAGGAGTTTCTTGGCCAGTGGCGTTGCGTGTGAGTATCCTTGAGTCCCAGGTGTGCCAGTAAGCTCGTGCAAAAAGAAAAACATTCCAATTGAGTATCGTTGCACCGCTCCTTTAACTGGGCACCGTTCACAGCGAAGCGCTCGTGCAGCAGACCGTGCTAGAACAGTGTAGTTCTAGGCGAGGTTCAATCTCTTTGTTATGCTCTGTTACACTCTGTTCACCCTTCAGCTGAGAATTCTTCCAAAGCCATAAGTACGAGCTAGCCAAACCTATAAGCACGAGTTAGCGCGCGCTCCTGACTTTGAGGCGTGCATTTCTAGCGTGAGTGCTCATTCTGCGGAAGAACCGTTCATAGCAGCGACCTAGAGCTCTGGGCCGGCTTGCTAGAACAGCGTCTCAGCTGAGACTGGGTGAAAGAAAGCACTGCAAAGGCATGGGGCGCGCGAGCGTCTTGAGACGCAGCTCGAGTCCCGCTCAGCTCGTGCACTGGCTTTGGCAGTGCTTTCTTTCACCCAGTCTCTGCAGCTGAGACGCTGGTTCTAGCAAGCCGGCCCACTGCAGTCTCAGCTTAAAGGCGCCATGAAACGAGTTTTTTTTTTACTTTTCGCTAAATATTACTCAGAATCACTCCCTAACGCTCACAACCGCATAAACTTACCTTATTTTTGCTTTTTAAGCAATGGCAGTCGGCAAATAAATTCTAGAAATATGAGCATCTTTCATACCCTCAACTCCGAGCCAGAACAAGCAGCCACGTAGTCTGGTGCCTATCCTATGCCGCCAACATTAATCATAGCCATGCGCTGGGGTCGGCAAAGTAGAAAACACGTGCTGAGCAGGCATTGTTGGAGTTCAGCTATTCTCATCACTGCAGTGGTTGCACAGGAGCCACTACCCGAGTGTCCGCCGAGGCATTGATATACGAGCCAAAGTCGAGTGCTCACGCAGTTCTCGTCCCCAATCCATGAGCCGCTCTTGACTGTCGTCAGGCGGGTGGTTTCGATCCCACAATTACCTCGCGCTGCAGAACCCAGGAACCTGGGTTCAATCCCCACCCCTGCCCATTCCGATCAGGATCAGCATCGTACCGGCGTGCGGTAATGTATCACTATACTGCGTGGTGTACGTTAAAGGCCCCAGGCAAGCGGTTGCACTGCACTGGCTAATTTTTTCATCTACAGCTGGGCGACTCGTCTCCGGTTGAGGCAGACCAAGTGCTCTATAAACATACACACAACCCAATGTTTTCCCCACAATTACGTCATCCAGCTTACCGAAGGCAAGACTGATACCCCATTCACACGGCCAGCATAAAGGTACCTTTATCATGGGTCCCTTTGCAGTCGGCGAATCAGCCTGCGCTCTTCGGTCGCGAGCAAACGCCACACACGGAGGATCGTGAATTTATTCGCCGCGGAGAATAAAGGTCCCTTAGCTAAAGGTACGTTTGTGATCGTGTGAATGGGGTTTGAAAGAACTATACTCTGTTTCACCTTATGTTGTACCGCAGCGAAGGCTAGACGCGCGAGCTCATAGCGTTGGCAGCTGCCCTGAATGCGCGAGAGCGTGTGCCGCCGACATGTGCCCTATAGAGCAAGGAGCTCGCGCTTGTAGCCTTTCCTGCGGTACATCATAAGGTGAAATAGAGTATAGTCCCCTTTGTCCTCGCGATTTCGCCGCGACCAAAATGCTTCTGATTCAGTGGTGGTCTGTGCGAGTATAACTGGGCCAGACTAGGACCAGTACGCCTCTGTAAAGTCATGAACATTCCAACCCGAAATCGTTTCATGACCCCTTTAAGGGTGAACGGAGTATAGGGAGCATTCACTGGCGGGCATAGCTGAGTGCGCGGCTGGTGAGCGCGTGCTGACGGCGTGCATTCCGCGTCATACAGATCGCCGGTCTTATAGCAGGCTATTAATGTGAGCTCGTTTAGATCATACACGCTAAACATCGTCCTCAAATATGGCGTCCAGTGAATACCCTCTATAACAAACACCGGGCTGTGGCGACAACAAGCTCGATAAAGCGCCCTTTATAGTTGGGTCTCCTGCCCAATGCTGCTCACAAGCGCTCTGTACTTCTGGAATGCCACAGAAAGTTGTCCTATAAACCAACACGCTGTTTACAAACGAATCAGCGTCACCTGGTCCGGGTACTGCGCGTGCGCAAGATTCGCGGGGTGCTCCTGCGCAAGTGTCGCGCCGACAGCAGCGCGCAGTGGCCTCACGTCAAAGGCGTGCCGTGGAAAAACTTGAACCTAACTTAATACTGATCACAGTGTAAGAGATATACACTCTTAGTCCGGTAACGGCTATTTTGGCGTGAAAAAGTGCCTCTTTTTTAACGGCTACTCGCGGCGTTACATGTCACGCCGATATTGGCGTTACAAAAGTCACGGCAATATTGACGTGACTTCTGTGGCGCCGTGTAGGCGTTACAATTTTAGTTCGGTAACGGCTATTTTGGCGTGAAAAGGTGCCACTTTTTTAACGGCTACTCGCGGCGTTACATGTCACGCAGATATCTGCATTACAAAAGTCACGCCAATATTGACGTGACTTTTGTGACGCCGTTTAGGCGTTAAAGGCGGCTGGCACTTTGAGACTTAAATTGACGTAAAAAATGCGACCCCTCGCAACGGCTAATAGCCAATCGGTCGCAATGAAAATTGGTGTTACAATCAAAAATACCGTTGTGCGTATATACCTCTTCTAAAAAGCAAGACGGCGGCATTCGATGTCTCATCTGTTCAAAAATGCTAACGTCGGTAAACGCTTTCGAACCCGAAATGCGAACTGCAAAGGGACAAATGACTAAGTATTATCCCCGCGTGCTTTGCGCTTCTTGAGCAAAAAGACATCACAGTCTCTTGCAATTGCTTTTTTTTATGGCGGTTGGAGCACAAATAAGAAACTATATGCAAAAATCGTATGTCAACTCGAAATAAACGAACAAGAGTCGAAAACGATAATAACTGAGTTTCAACAGTTTATTGCGGACGTTTAAAAAAAAGTTTCAATCTCATGATTAGTGGTGACAGTGGGGTACATGACGGCAATTTCCTTCTTTATATTTATGAGATGCTTAAGCCTTTTGTCTTTAAGGGTGAACAGAATGCAAACATGAAACGGCGTTCTATTTCTGAAGAAGGTGGAGTTTCTGAAGGATGTTGCGGAGCCTCAAATTAATCCAGTGAGGTTCAAAGTTTTCGGCGGGTTTAAGCACAATCTGTAAATTTTAAAAACAGCCAAACGCTCACCTAAAAACTCAAGACGCCCGTGGCTTGCAGGCGCGTGACCACAGTATAAGCACCAGCCGAACGGAGATGCAACGTTCCCACTTCCACTGGGGCCACCTGTCTCTCTCATGAACTCCTGACAGTCGCAACCTTCATGCCGACAATGGCCGCGCACTACGCCACGAATGTCTGCGGACGTGAACATCGCAGCGCAACTCTTCCTTCCGGTCCGTAAGTTTCGGAGACAAAGACAATGGCGAGGCACCGAATCCGAGTCCGACACCGACACTCCGTTGCGCGCCTTCTCGTGACGAAAAAAGAAGCCGTGGGTTAGCCCAAAAATCGCCGAGTCGCCGACTCTCCCGCCCCCTCCTTCCCCCTGAAAAAGTATAATGGAGAGGTCCCTAACACGTTCCGTCATGTTAGCCGTCGTTAAACCGAGTGTTCTCGCGCCAGACCTTCAAGGTCAACCGTGCCCGGGCCCCGGGACCGGCGCTTTGTCGGTTTGTTTTGCTCGTAGCACTGCCAATGCACGCTGCCTCCGGCGAGACCCGAACTTTGAAATTGTACGTTTATTATTTTTGCGCTCTGAATTTAGCCGTTACTCGTTCTATCGGCGTTACATTATCAGCGTGACAAACTGCTTGTAACGCCAATGATGTGAGGAGCTCTTAATGTCACGGCTATAAATGATGTTGTAACGCCTAAGTGGTCTAGGATGACGTGGAAACGCTGGACTGTCATGGCTACTTTCAGGGTCATTCTCTTGTCATGCCAAAATCCACCGTATGTCACGCCTAAATAGGCTGTAGCCGTTTCATTAGCCGTTACCGGACTAAGAGTGTACTCTTTAGGTGAGGGCTCTGCCCGACGCGGAGCAAGCAGATAAGGTCCTCTCACGAGCGCATGCGCGCGTCCAACAGGCAACAGCCCGCGGCGACCTAGCGTCGTTCGCTGGCGAAACGACGCAACTGGGAAAAAACAGAAATAAAATATCTCGTTGCCGCGTTATCAGACGAACACGAGCTCCTTGCTCAAGGGTGTGCGACGGCAGTACGGGAGATGCCATGGCAATGAGATGTTTTTAAATGTTTATTGGGAGATGCCATAGCAATGAGATGTTTTTAAATGTTTTTGCCACACTTGCGTCGTTTCACCAGCGAGGGAGTTCTTCGCGGCCTGTTGGGCGCGCTCCTGCACTCGTGAGAAGACTTTATCTAGTCGATCGCGGCTCTTGTTCCTCGCGCCACTGTCCTCACCTAAATAGTATATATCTTACACCGTGGTACTGATGCAGCGCTGTATCGGCGATCTATGACTAACATAGCGGAAAGTCAGCACTAGTTCCAGCTCTGATTGCACCGAGGTAGCTCTGTAGCTTTATGTCTGAACATGCACCAACTATTGACAGGACTAGGGTGCCTTCATGTGCGCTTTGCTTAGGGTGGAGTCATCCGGCCATTTTGTCCCACACTTTTATTTTCCTTTTTTGTTCAGAAGCGCGTGAAAGAGCGTGTCCCTGCACGCGTCTGTGGCGCTGACTGTGCTATGGCGACATTTTGTTTTCGTCGATTTCTTTGTATTTTCCCCGTGAGCGCGTGCTGTCGGCATGGGGTACTACAAAGGGTGGCATCACCCTAAACAGAAGGACATTGAGGCACCCTAGACAGGACAGCCTCGACGAATATAGGGTTGTCTCAGAAAAAGGGGCAGTCTGAACAAACCAGCGCGTCTACTTCCCTGGAGCACTCGGAACGGCAATCTCTGCTACCTGTACCGATTACGTTCTATCAATAACAGGCCCTGAAAAGAGGTTTAAAAAAAGTATTTCAACCACTCCCTTCTCCCCCCCCCCTTTCCCCACACACACCCATACGCAAGCACACACGCACAGACACACACTTTTTTTCTTTTTAGAGCAGTACTCTCTTTTTTATTTGGGTATTTTCCACTGTCATCAATCGTTACGTTACTACAACAATAAAAGAAGAAGAAAACAAAAAAAACGACCCAAATCGATTACTATGCCTCCCTTTTTACGCTCATAACGAGGACAAGCCGCAGCGACGTCTTTTTCCCAAAGATAAAAATAAAAGAAAAGATCAGCGAATAGAATTTTGAGATTGCGAGGCCTGAACTTTGAATCTCGACCGTCTTGAATATGAAAAGAGCCCAGCTGGTCCGACGGTACGCTCCCCCTAACGACGTTCCCGTTAGTTCCCGTCTCCGGCTGTAGCAAGGAGTCTCCGCTGTGCCCTGTAACTTGGTAACGGTGAAAGTCGTTTGAAAAAGGAAAGCATTCGACACATCGAACGGTGGCACCATCGTAGTCGACCTCGAGGGGACCTCATGCATTCGTCCCCGTGCAGAACGCTGCCTTCTCGAAAAATGGCAACAATCTAAGCTTCACAAATGGTCGTGTATCTTTGCTCCCAAGTGTTCAAAACCGAGGCAGACACGACGGGTCGGCGCTGCGATCGATAAGCGACGATCGTGCAACAGTCTTTATATCTCTGTATTTTTTTATTATTATTATTTTTTGTGTGTGTGAGGACAGTAGTGGTGTTGCCGTGATCTCGACTTGTTAAGCGGCTTCCTGCGTGCGTACGCTGTGGACAGAAACTCTTTGTGCGTACTCATTCCTGGAAAAGAGCAGCGACGGTGCTTTGAGTGTGTCGTTCACTGTCGCTTCTTATTAGCTGCAACCGAAGGAAATACGTTGTGTGCAGTGTTCGGTAGCGGCGATAGAGCACGCGTGATAAAGTAGAGATGTTCGAGGATTGCAGCGCACCTCAGACGGCTGGCTTGTGCAAAGCCGAGCGGGAGGAAGTATGTACATATGGACGCCGCGCGGCCTGTTTGGCAAATAGCGACGTCAGCCTTTGGCGGCAAGTCTATACTTCGGTTGAGTTACCTCGAAAGCCGGATATGGGCATTTTAAGCCGCCGCTTTAACTTTTCAGGTACCACGACAACTCGGAACGCTCTAAGTTTCACGACCGACCGTGTTCGGTGATAACACAGGTCTTCTAGAGCGCTGTCGTTCTATTGTGCAACGGAACGCAAAAATACCGAATCACCGATATGTGCGCCGGTCGCAAACGCTACAAATTGTCGCAAAAATTAAATAAAAAAAGAACTGAGCACATAAGAACGTATTTTTTTTTCTTTTTTTTTCTGACTCAGTGAGATCTCTGGAGGCACTTGGGCGTGTGGGGCTTTGATCTGAAGCCGGATGTCTTCACTTCATCGGTGATCCCAATGTTTTGCACGTTTTGTCTTTCTCAATGTTGTCAAAACGGCCAGAATTCTCACTTGTGGGGCCATGCATATTGCACGCCGAGGTCTGATTCGTTTAGACATTGGCTCCGGCTGTCAAACGGAGCGTGTCAAAAATACTTTGTTGATCAAAAACAATTAGAGGCGACCTTTTAAATTGGTTTAGAAGGCATTAAGCGCTACCTTCAGAGAGTGAAGGTGAGCATATCGTGTCATTAATTGATGTCCCCTGACCTGACATCACGTAGGTTCACAACGTCAAGTTGTGGTGCAATGTCATACCATGATCGTGATGTGACAGGACGGTGTACAGTCATGGTGTCACGTTACGTTCAATTCGTAAATAGACACAAATTCAGTTCACCCTCTATATCTAGTGGGAAAAACGCTTTCCGCGATGACTAATGATGCGTGACACGACCTGAATTGGTGTTATACACCCATTTAATTTCGCCTCTAAATCTAACGAGGAAATGCACGAACGGACGGATCTCCGCGAGTTGGGGGTTCCGTTAAAAACATGCCAAAAAACATGGTTCCGTCGCATACCCAGTTGCCTGTTCCTAAACAATGAGTTGGTTTGTATGCATCAGACGCAATTCGAACGCACGCGACGCACTCTTTTCTGCCCCAAAGAGCGCGCATGCAGTTGACTCGTGGTCCATCTCCCGCGTCCGTATTCCGCCTGGCGGCAGCACTGGGCCAGATCCCGCTTAGTGTGCCTAGGTTACAGAGTGTTTCGAACCGCCTGATCGACGTCACGTGGTTTACGAGCCGTGATTGCAAAACGAGCTGCAGGTCAGGTGACGAGAGCGTTGATCGTCTGCAAGTGTCTCCGCTTCGCTGCCCGCTATCCTCGTCGCCACGCCGCCTTGACGCACGCGCACTTGCGACCGACCGGCGCAGGAGGCGTCCGCCATTACCCACTCCATGGTTTCAGTTGCTCCCTCTCTTACATCTAGGCCCTCCAATCCCGTTCGGCGGTTTTTCGGGAACTTCGCAATTAGGGATTCCCTTGACTCCTCCGCACGCTGTTGGCCCGTTTCGAGCCGCGGCATCGCTGGCAACGTCCACGTCCACAAGTTCACCGTATCGACGCGCGAACGGCGTCGAGAAACGGCCGTTCGGAAGGCAGGGAGATGAAACCGCGCGTGGGCCGAGCCATGCGCGGGGAAATGGCCCTTTGTTTCGGGAAGAGCTCGCTAATTAGCTGTCGGCTCAGAGCGGCGTTTGGGCTGCTGTTCGTAATTTGAGTTTCGGTGCGGCGTTTGTTCTCGCGGCACAGAAGGCGCGCCGCTGTGCGTCGTTACGGAGGGTTCCTCCTCCGACGCGAGCCTGTCTCTCAGGGTGAATGCGTGCGTCGTTTGTTGGAGCGGCTGCCGCCAGCGCGTGCCAGCAGTAAACCTATGTAGCCGCAGGGTACATGTAGTGTGCCTCAATGTCCTTCTGTTTAGGGTGATGCCACCCTTTGTAGTACCCGATGCCGACAGCACGCGCTCACAGGGAAAATACGAAGAAATCGCAGAAAACAAAATGTCGCCGTAGCACAGTCAGCGCCACGAGCGCGTGCAGGGACACGCTCTTTCACGGGCTTCAGAACAAAAAAATAAAAATAAGCGTTAGAAACAAAATGGCCAGATGTCATCACCCCAAGCAAAGCGCGCATGAAGGCACCCTAGGTACATGCATCGTGTAAAAGACGCGGTGTTCGAAGCAGACACGATGACAAAATTATCTCCGGACTCGCCTCATGCACGTTTGCTTCTCGAACATGTCTGCAGGAAGTTGCTGTATGACGTCTCAGACAGTGTCTGTAAACTGTCTTTTGTACGATGTGTTATCAGTGTGACCGCGGCTTCAAGGTTAATCGCCCAGTCGCCCGTTAACATCGTGCCGAGTATGAGGACGTTCCGAACGACGACTTGCTCCAGAGAAACAGCTCAGAGAATGCATTGTCGTCGGATGCGTCAACATCCGAGGCCAGGGAGCCGCCGGGGTGGCCCCGTTTCGTCCCCGGTTTCGACAGAGGCCCTCGCAGGGACTCCCGAAGTTCTTTGTGAACGCTGGACAAAGAAGTGCCCTCCCGCCAAGCGTCCTCTTCCTTCCCCCGCTGCTCCCGTCTGGTGCACCCTTTGCGCCCTCCGTGTCCCTGGCGCCTTCAATTTACCATCCCGCTCTTCTTTTTTGTCGGGATTTTTACCATCCGCTCTTCTTTTTTTGTCGGGAAGAGGGACGAAAAAAGGAAGGGGAAAGGGGAGCGGGCGCTCTTTTCATCCGGTCAATCTATTTCCTCGTTTTATAACATTGCTCGTTTTTTAGTTATTGCTTCACACGCGGATGTCTGTGTCCTAGACCTTTGTGTGTTCCGTTCTTTCCTTTCCTGCAGGCTTCAGTTGTTGTCGAGTCTCCCTTCGTTCGGTACTCTACCTTTCTTTCTCTCCTCTCTGGGAAGCTTAGTTTATACTGTTATTTTCATAATCTAACGCTCCTCCCAATAATATATATATATATTTAGGGGGAGTGGGGAGTAAAAGAATCAATTGTTGCCGCACCATGAAAGACGAACGGAACATCAAAGCGTTTCTGTTCGATTTGCTGCCGAACTCGGAGCAAGCGTAAGCAGAGTTCTTCTCAAGTCGGAGGTTTGTTGACCAGATAAATAAATAACTATACGCCTCTCGTGCTACGATTAGATTACTATAATCAAAACGCATATGTTTCACAGCTGACACGATATGACAGATATAGCGCAGGGATCTGTGCTGGTGGTTTGTATTTATTTCTTTTTTAACGAACAACACACACTCGCTTCTTTGTGAATCTAAAAGTTTATTGTAAAGAAAGAAAGAGAGAAAAAAACACTTCTTCGTTTACGCGCGTGTGAAGGGAGACGAAGCGAAACCAGAGCGCGTGCGGTGAGAACTCAACTTCTCAACTTCCGCATTCACATAGCCTGTTTGTTGGGTGCCCTCACTTCGCTATCGTGTTTCGCGGATGAAAAGGCAGGCCCTCGTCGGCTTAACTCCCGCCAAATCCAGTATGAAGTGCCGTCGCGCTTTTATAGTCCCAAGTTAGTCAGACGCGGTTCTTTCGAACCAGTGGCTTATCGCGTGGGGACTCGCAGTTCCCGTATCCTCGGATCGCAATGTGCACATGCAGCCGTCGTGTGTCGAAATGGCTTTGGGAGACGCCTGGGTGCGAATCGTCTGCTGCGTTTGTCCCTCCGTTGAGATTGTTCCTTCAACTCTCGGATGTACACTCCGAAGCCGCAGTCACACTGCGCATGCGCCATGCAAAAGATTCGCTGCAGACATGATAATGACAGAATCGTCCGCGAACACGTCTCAAGTATGTTCGAAGCACGCTTGCTTCATACATGCCTATGCTTCGAATATGCGTCTGCAGGCAGTTTTTGCATGAGCAATCTGACCGTCATACGGGGAAGAATCACGCCGCCTCAGACACTAGGGAGTTTTAGGGAACCGTTTTTGCACACCCGATACGGCACGATGGACTTCCGGTCCGAACTGCGCATGCAGCGAGTCTTCTGCTGTAGCGCATGCGCAGTTCGTACCGGAGGTCCATCGTACCGTGTCGGACGTGCAACAACGGTTCCCCAGAACTCCCTAGTGTCTGCAGACTGTCCCTTGTACATGTATGAGCAGTCGGGACTCCCACAAGAGCAGTGAGGAAGCGAAAGAGGCTCGTTGGGGAGTTTCAGTATAGATCGTTTCTTGGCTTCGGCACCCGATAACGGTTCGATACTCACGCGAAGGCGTCGGCGTTCTATCGGCTGTCATTATCGGGGTGCAGAAACTATAAATAGTTTAGGTATGGTGCCTGGAACGCGTCTCCGACTGGTGTGTTTACCGCGCCCAAAAAAGTGGTCCCTCGATTTCCGCCTGATGACGTCATACAAGTGTCATGCTGTCGCCGATCGCGATCCTGGTGGCGTCCTAACAGTTGTGGTGTATATGGCAGACGCCTGTTCTGCTGTAGGTCGCTCTCCACTGTGACAGTCCACGGAAGCTACAGCAGCCGGAAGTTGGGACGCCTGGGACGCCGTGACGACAGCGACACTCGCGTTCGCTCGTGCTTTTCGCCAGCATTTCTACGACCAACCGCCAGAATCGCGACAGGCAACAGCATGACACTCCGGCTTCTGTGACGTCATTTGTTGCCACTTCGGGACCACTTTTGATGTATGGGCGGGATAGGACGCTAAACACACCAGTCGGAGACGCGATCCAGGCACCATAGTTTAGGTGCTACAATGCCTCTTCAGGGCCCGTTTGCTCGAAACGCTAACCGCGGCTGAAGTTAGCCGCAGTACCTAGGAGGGGATTTTGAAATCACGTGACTGGCTCGGTAGATGCGGGGAACATGGCGGTGCCCCGGTGAGTGAGTCGCCGCTCGCTTTGGAACTAATATTTCGTTGTAGCTGCAATATCGAGCGCGTTAGTCAGCAACAAATGGTGCAGGAGGCTTTCGCTTTGCATTTCCTCACTTAAATCTCAAAGCATGGGCAATGACCTCGCCGCAGTTTTTAGATAGTCTTTCGATTCTGGCCCTTCCTAAGCCTAAATGAACGCGATAATTGTCGGCATGGCAACGTCTTTGGAAAGTGGATTGCCTTGACTCAATCGGCCGGGTATTGATAGCACACAAAAGCAGACAGCGTCCCACTAGACCTTTTTCTTAGTTTCCCAAGCGCCGAGGTGCTTGCTGCGAGTGTAGTTACACGCGCTGCACGTGCTGGCGTCTGCAGTAGTAATTGTTGTAAAGCAAAAAGTCTAAAACAAATTTTGCCTTGCACGCGCATTCGTCAAAGCCTTATTATGATTATTTACTTTGAATCTTTTATAAGAGGAAGGCTGCAGCGCGCGTGGACCGTATAATTACACTTTTAGCGTTCTCCTTGATGCTTGGGTAATTCAGAAAAAAGTCTAGTGGGACACTGTCCGCTTTCTGTGCGCTATCCATACCCGGCCGAATGAGTCAAGGCAATCCACTTTCCAAAGACGTTGCCATGCCGACAACATCGCGTTCATTTAGGCCTAGGAAGGGCCAGAATCGAAAGACTATATAAAATGCGGCGAGGACATTGCCCATGCTTTGAGATTTAAGTGAGGAAATGCAAAGCGAAAGCCTCCTGCACCATTCGTTGCTGACTAACGCGCCCGATGTTGCAGCTACAACGACATATTAGTTCCAAAGCGAGTGGCCCATCACCGGGGCACCGCCATGTTTCCCCGCATCCCTACCGAGCCAGTCACGTGATTTTAAAATCCCTCTCCTAGGTACTGCGGCTAACTTTAGCCGCGGTTAGCGCTTCGAGCAAACGGTACCAGGTGCTGCCATTTTACTTCGCGACGTCGCTCTCGCGGCGCAAGAAAGCGGTGGAAGCTGGGGTGCTCGACGTCGCAAGTGCGAATTCGCGAGCAAAATCGCCCCGTGTGTAGCGGGCTTATATATATGTATGTATATCGCTATCGTCCCTGTGCGAACGGCGCGGTATCGTGTAAAATAGTTTTTTTCACCTCGTTACTTTAGCGATTCGTTTTTGGCGCTCCGATAACGATACCTGATATTAGAGAGTTTTAGATCGTTCCGATACTCCGATACCCCCCATAACGATACTATATAGTAAGCGCAAAGGCGGAGGCAGAGTATCGGGTATCGTATGGAGCATCGGAACGATCTACTAAAACTCTCTATTGGCGATATATATTTGTAGATCGATTTCCGATGACTCGAAAACGATACCCGATACTCCACCGCTGCCTTTGCGCATTCATCGTATTGTTATCCAAAAATATCGGAACAATCATGTTTTTTTTTCTTTTAGTTTAGCCAACATAAGCGCATGAAGGTCGGTTCTCACATGCAGCGAAGCGCTGATGTAGCGCTGCTCACGTGTGTTGTCAGCTACTTATCGTCTGCCATGAGCAACAGTTTTCACGGTGCAATACAAAGCTGGTGACCGCTCCCGGCCGTCAGCACGCACTTAGCGCGAGGTCAGTGCTATGAATTGTAGCGCTCCGCTGCATGTGTGAACAAGCCTTAAAAATCAGCCGTGTTATAGCATCTAAGTTGAGCTGTTTACCCCGTGTTGTTCCCTCCATTATTGAAGCAGCGTAGGATTCCCAAGTGGCGTGCTTGTTCTGCCGACCTTTCTGCTATAGTTCCGACTTTCAGGAAGTGCAGAAGCGCCAGTTGAACGCGCCCGTATCCGTTGCAACTTCACATTTCAAGTTTCGCTTTCGCGTGATGTTTACGGGCGGGTAATTAACGTTTGTAGCGGAAATTGGATGGAGCGCTCTAATGGGGTTCCACGAGACGAACGAGGAAGCGAAGAGCGAGTATTGGATATTTGTTTCCATGGATCGGATCCTCTACCAAACGTAGCGAATGGAGAGGTATAATAGATCGTTCTGATACCTCCGATAACGGTACGCGATAACGATACTACGATGCATGCGCAAAGGCGTTGGCGGGGTATCGGGCATCTTTATCGGAGTCATCGGATCGACCTATACTGAAACTCCCTAGTGAACGAAGTGGGACATAACGCGTGGTGACGATGTGATGGTCTGCTTGCCTCGTGTCATATGTGTTTGCTAACGCGTGCTCCACGAGTGTGGCTGTCTTTTTATGTCGATCGAGAGTTGCGACAACCGAGTCCTTGCAAACACGCGAATCATGAGTGATTTCCGCTGAGTGCACGGCGATTCGAAGTGCTTGCGTATGCTCTAAAAAGAGTCGGTGTTACTTCTAGAAATACTAAATCAGAAGAAAGACGAGACACAGACGGATAGATTTTTTTTCTCGTCCTTTTGTTGTTTTATGCTTGCTGCAAAAAGTATAATTATACCAACGCACTCGTTACGAAAATAGTTGGTGTTCTTTGGGGAAAATGTAAAAATTATGGGGCGTGATAAACGTTCTCCATTTGAAAGTGTTTTTTGTTCTTTCTGACAACCGAAATTCACGAAGAAGTAGGTGGGGATAATTTGTGCGCCAAGGTTTTTGTTTTTTTAAATATAATTTTTACAGTTTAGTTTTTTATATATTGATATTTCTTTCTTTGTCCTCAACGCTCTCTTCTTGCACTGCATTGTCCCCCCGATTTCGCCATTTGTTTCGTACCAATCTTCGAACTTTTCCGCGATCTGTTTGCTGTGCTCCGTCTATCCCGCATTAACTGTTTTCCACTTTTACCTCTTCACCTAAGTTTCTTCATTTGCTGTGCATGTCTGCCCTTTTCGTCCATGTACAGTACTTCCAAGGTCGACCTTTCTCGAATGGAAGCTCCGCGCGTCTACTCTCCATCATCTAAAGGACCGTTCACGCTCTTGCGACCGAGTTCGACCGAGAGAGACCAAACCGGTTTTTAAGCCTTTTGCGACTTCTTAGGACCGGATGCGGCGCAGCGGAGCTGGTCCTAAGAGATCGCAAGAGGCTTAAAGACCGGTCTGGTCTCTCTCGGTCGAACTCGGTCGCAAGAGTGTGAACGGGTCTTAAAGGATTGTCCGGTCGAAACCGGAAGTACTTAAGTTCTTGCGATCGTTACGTCGAGAGAGCCTTCATATAGACAAACGTCATTTTTATTTTGATATATGATCTCCCGTTATTAATTAAAACTTTCATGAGCCTATGTACGAAACTGCACCCCGAATTTCGCCAGTGTCAATGGCTGACATCCGTAGGTGCTGCGTGACGTCACAAAACGCAAAGGTTTGTTGGATGGTCGGGATAACAAGCGTTGGTCGATGGATGTCTTGTATTTTGTTTCGAATTATATAGTCTCCTAGGCTGTACCCTACTTAAATACGGTTCTTTTAATGCAGTTCTCGAGCATGTGCAAAAAAGTCACGCCTTTTAGCAGGAAATTACTCGCAGACAGCCATAAGCTTCGAGCAAACGTATGCCGTTTCGCGCAAACACAACTGCGACGGCCACCGATCGAGCTAGGGGCGCTTGCAAAGCAAAGGATGCAGATTTCGGCTCTGAAGCAGCACCTAAGTACACGAAGCGGCATCTGGGTACACATGTCAGCGGATCCACTGGATCGGTGATGAGGCTGCGGGGGCTGCGGGTCGTTCCCTCAGAGGCGATGTCCGCGGGTCGAAGACAAACAGCGAATCGTTCAAATGCATGTCGTCACTTGACTAGGACGAGCTTGGTGAATCGTAGTCACGCTCCATTTTCACACGCGGGTCAAACAGAATCGGGCTGCACGCGTGCTAAATACAACTTCTGGTATCGTTTCCAGATGGCCTAGCTGTTGGTTTCGGTTTCGCTGCATAATCAAATTGATTGATCCGATTTGGGCGAGCAGTGGATGGACGTAGTTTAATATCGTTGGCACAGCATCACACCTCAGCTTACGAGCCTCCTGTCCGCTTAGAGCTCAGCTCGTAGCTCTCTTCTGTGAGATGATTGCATAAGCGGGATCTCGATCTTGACGGGAACCTAGTCCCTACGCACGGCGACGATCCACTTCGCTCGTAGCTGCATGTCTCGCGGAAAAGTGTGGAACGTCATGTCTTGGCTCGCATGTGCTGCCCGGTGGTTGCGGCACCCAACCGCGCAACAAAAATCTCACTGAACTACGAAACAAGTCGAGCACAATAACAAAAACGAAGCACGCTGAGGCAGACAAAACTGCTCGCTTTGTGTTTTGTGACGTCAGAGCTTCAATGTTGCCAACGAAAGCAGCGTTTACGCTAGAATGCGATTGGAGCAGCATAAATTCAATTACTCATGCAGGGGGGCATATAAAATTCAGATATTCACGTACGATCCGTCTCGAGGCAATAACAATGATATTCAATTGTTTTCTCGATCAAATGCCAAATCCTTTAAACGCGAAACCTGAGCGTTGTCCTTTACGCGGTCTCGCACCCGTTATAATAGAAATAATCAATTACAATAAGAATTACTTTTGCAATTACTCGGTCCGCCCTCATGAGTACTAGAACTCGAAATTAAAATGAACAAACTAAATCGCTGACAAAGTAAACACCGTATGTCTGCATATTTGGGCTCGTCTGTGTCTGACTGCGAGACGTCAGACATACCTGGCTCACAATAACCGTTCCTGCTCCTGGTGCAGCATCGCCTCTGTACACAACAAAAGGAACAGTTCGCAAGCGAGGAGCATCGCTAAAGGCTGCAGCTGTCGCCAAAAAACAAAAAGCTGCTCTTGTTGCGTAAGCGAGCTCTCGTTTTGCTGTAGTCACTGACAGGGTTAGAACGGCGGGGAGGAGCTTCAGTGGTCCCGCCCCTGCAGCACGAGCTTCTGTGCCACTCGACGACGCTTCGACTTTTCGTGCACCTCGCGCGCGTGCGAGCGCAGCCAAAGCACGACGGAAGGCATGAAGCGCGTGCTGGGCGTCGGGCGTTGAAAATGACACGCCCTGCCGTTCTTATTATGTCTGTGACTATAGCCTATAGACGCTTTGCAGCAGCTGTGCGTGGGCGCCGCCATAACTGACCTTCAGTTTTTGTTTCCCCTTGTTACGTTTACTTCACTTCAATATTACCATAGCAGGCCAGGTTATTGCCATCTTAGATTTTATTCTGTGTTTCTTCCCAGCATTGGCCATTGTGGAGGCTTGTCCACACCAATTCCAGTGGCTAGATATCTCGGTAAAACAAGAAAAGGTCAGCAATGGCGGCTGTATTCTGGCGCGTGTGTAAAGCGTCTATAGTCACTGGCAAGTTCAGAACGGCAGGGCGACCCACCGCTCAGGAACGGCAGGGCGGTTGGTTCGCCGACGCGTGCATAGAAAAGGCCCATTCACACATTCGCGTTTGACTGCGTCGCGACTGCAAATTAACGGCCCATACGCACAGCTGCCTTTTAGTACGTTTGGGGGCGAGCGTGTTTCGTGTACCACGTGCCAAGCCAGTCTTTGAATTATCCATACCACACTTCACACGAAGCGCAGGATGATCCGGCGACTCTCGACCGTTTCTCGACGTCTCGCAGTCAGACACAGTCAAACACGCTCAAACACAACTGAGTGGGGAGGTCTTGAGTTCTGTGGCGGGCCTGACGAGGGCGTGCAAGCGTGGAGCCCAAGCGCGGGCGTAGGTGCGAAGCGGGGAATAAGGCGCTCTGCAGCCTCTGGCTTCCAGAGCAGCTCGGCGTTCGTTGGGCGAGGGGCGGTCGATACGGCGCTTGCCCGCGCTGCTTGTGCAACGCGAGGTGATCTGCGTCAGCCTCCCGTGAAGCCATCAGGAGCCTGACCCTGCCTCGAGAGTTTGTGTGGCAGGGAAGAACGCCCACTGCGGACGCCGACGCCGTCTTCTGTATCGTTACGGCGGCTCTCCATCTACGCCCGTGATGGGAACAATTTAGAAACGGTGCGGTACTCGTCAGAAGAAAAATGAAAGAAAGAAAGAAAAAAGCCATCTGAGTAAAAGCGACGGTACGGAACGGAAAAAGAGACACATCACAGAAATGTCAGTTTTTAGTCTCTTCCCCAGTGTTAGAAGTGTGCTTTGTTCTCGTTGCCTCAAAGATGACACCGCACTGAAATGGAGAATGTAGTAAGCACTTCTGTGGGCGTTATTGCACTAACATTCGAGGGGGGGGGGGTCTTTTTTATTTTTCTTATTTTTTTCCTTATCCGAAAAGAAAACCGAGGGCTTTTTCTGGAAATATATAATGTCTGGAACTGTTGGCACTCTAATAAATGGCAGCGTGGTATTCCGCCAGCTCTGCTTTGCTGCAGAGCTGGCGGAACTCTATCTGTTATTTTGTGGGAGTCTAAAAAATAGCAAAATAAAGGTGGTCTTTTTTTCTTTTCTTTTTTTTTCGCGAGCAGTATGAGGTGTTTGATCCAGTGAATGTGAAGTTCTCATGTTTTAGCTCCCCAGCGGCAGATTGCCTTCTGGGCGCGACGAAATGATCTCCGAGTTCCGACTTACGCCGCAACGCTTCTTTCACACCTCGTTGAGAAGTATTCTTTGTCTTTCTCATTGCTAGGGTGTTGGGTGGTCTTTCTGCAGCAGCTTTAGCCCTTCCACGCGTGTACACGCAGTGACATTCATAACCGGCCGTCGTCCTTTATTTTGTCTACCCGTGCCACGCTATCATTTTTGAGAACAAATTTCTTTCTTCATATAAAAAAAGAAAAAAAAGAAAAGTAATTGACAAAAAAGAAAAAAACTCCCGAGGTTAACTTCACGAAGTACCGCGGAATTCACGTACCTCGCATTCAATATGCAAATTACAACTGTCTGATTTATGCTTCTACGTGCGAGCAACGCCGATAATGCAATCTTTCTTCATCCATTCGAATCTCAACGTTACACGATAGCAGCAGCCAGAAACGAATCGCAATGTATGAAACCTTGTCATAATTAACCGCGCGGTGATTATTGTTGGCAGCGGATTAACGTCTGAGATCGAGTAAGTCCGAGAAGTACACAGTCGGAAATCGTTTGGTAATTCGATTGTCCGTCTTTCTGACGAATCCGTGTTCCGTTAATTAGCGGACTCGTTTTTTTTTTTCCTTCGACGTCCGCACGACGGCATTCCGGCTGCGAAGGTCTCAGCTGGCGCCGTTACCTAGGAAGCGGGCTATGCACTCGACTCTCGGAACACCACCTTCTCTCAGCGAACACGACGTGGGAGAGGGATATTTATACGAAACACGCTGTCTATTTATTGCTATTACAGTGTCTATGACTGCGTTTACATGCATGCGACTGTAGCGCATATAGTTGAGAAGGGACTAATCACACGCGCCTGTAGTCCCTCGGCTTCTTCTTACTTCACCCAATCGCAGTAATCATACCTCGATTCGATGCTCTACGATGTATCCGCGGCTACTGACACTTATGGAACCCACGGGACTTGCCTTATTACGTTAATTCAGGCTTCATTGCTTCGTGATGGGTTGGTGGGCGTCCGTATCGACTCATTTATCTGACATTGCGTCAGTGCGGAAGTGGCGCTGATTGTGGAACGGGCCATGCACTGAAGCTTTGTTCTTCAAAACACGGGTTCTAACTTCTAACGCACAAGTCCTGTAGAAAAACGCGCGTACTCACGAAAAAACAACAACATTATAATGATTTGTTGTAAAAAAACGTGGTTGCATAAGTTATCCTGTATTATCTCTAGACATTTGATGGTGCTTCCGTAGTGAGCACGATTAATTATGGCGTAATGTTAAAGCTATACGGATAACTCGAGACGGCTTTTGTTTATCATGAAATGAATCATGCAAGTTGAGAATGTCGGAACTGTCGGATATGTACTTTCTGAGGCGAGTTTAAGGCCTTATAAACACACTTCCTTTTCATTCACACTCTCGAAGCCTCGCTGTGAGCGCTTTAGGCCGTAGTGGATGCGTCCCTAATACGACGCGACGGGAAACTGCCTCGCGGAAAGGCTGTAACCTGGTGGCTGGCCGATAATTGCTGCGCCGCCCGTCGTCGATAATTGTCTCCAAGAGCGTCACAAGCGTCCTCTGCCCCGGGAGCTTGCCCGCCTGGGGTCTTCGATAAGCGCTCCGGGCGGAGCCAGGGTTGAGTGCATACCGTCGGGTCTCCTTAGTACAGAGACCTTCGTTTCCCCTCCCCTCCCCCACCCCCTTCCAAAAAAAAAATCGTTTATAATGTAAGTCGCATTTATACTAACGATAGGAAAATGCACGTATTTTCCCAGTTTGTCCCCGAAGATGTTGCCTGTTTAGCGGGTGCTGGTGCGTAAATAATTTGCGTCAATTCACTACGACAATTGAACATAAGCATGAAATGAGATCTTCCGGTGCCCGAGAATTAATATTCATCCAAATCGTCAGTCTACAGTAAAAGGTTTTTGCACCGACAGCGTATCAGCCAGGTCATCATTATCGAGATGCGACTTACGACTGTACTACCGCCGATGAGATCGGTTCGGTTCCCTGCTTTGGTCCTCCCTTGCGGCGATAAGACTAAATCGCGAACAGCCCCGTTCCTGACCCACGGTCCCCCACCACCGAAGGGAAGTCGGGGAGAGGGTGATGCCGGTGAGGTGCTTTGCCTCCCCTGATCTGCATAAGCTAAACGCGGGTGAAGCCCGTACTCCCTATCCTTGCGCGTTCGTATATGTTATAAGCGTCGGGAAACCCGCGGCTCGACTCACCCGCTCTCCTGTTGAGTTCCCGGGGACAGGGGAGGCAGGATAATCCGAGGCCCCAATATTGAAATAGTAGGATGGCCGGATGTGCGCGGAGTGGGGGAATAAAGGCTTTCTGTTTGGCAGCGTGTTTATCCCCAATTCCATTCCCTTTTCCGTTTCACTGTCGGGAGGGGGGGAGGGGGGGGGCGGGTAGTGCGGCGGCGGCGGCAAAGACACGACGAAGCTGACCTGTCCTTTTCCCTATACGACGTGTTGTACCAGCCGACGTTGAGTCTGTGCTTTGAAGCCTTGTTGACCTGCAAACTATGTGGGTTCAATCGTTTTAGGCGATCTCGCGTGCTCTGCCTTGTCGTTGCTTCGAGCAGTGTTGGAGTTTGGGTGCGCCGCACATAAGCGTGAGGAAAGTGTCTCCATTTGAACAGTTTTCGGCCGCTTCCTTTCTTGTTTAAGTTCCTTTTACGTACTATCTCGATCAATATGACCTGAAACAGCCGATGCGACCTTCTTCTGCGTCTGTGGTCTCCACAAGCTCTATTATCTTTCAATTTGTCAATAAGTCTGAAGTGTGGAACTTAAAACCTCGCCTTCCATTCCTAGTTTGGACCACAGCTCCCTCAAAAACTGGCAAATACGCAAAAAAGGATGTTTTTTTTTTCTTTTTTAAATTGGTGCATTCTGCGTTACCTTTTCTATAGCTTATAGTGCTGCCTATAAGGGTACGCTTTTTGTCCATGTGAACCTAGAAGGTGACCGAGATGCTATCGCCATGAGTACACTCCCGGACAATATGAGCTGAAACACTGGATCTGAATTCGTGCTACCCCTACGGTTCCCCCAAGACACAAAATCGTCAAAGAGTTCAAAGCAGGAGACCAGAGCTTCACGTTCCAACGCATCTTTGGACCAAAGTTTCTTTTAAATACTGACCGCCCCGCCAAAGAAGCTTAGAGGGCTGTTTCATCTCATATTATCCGCGGTAGTACATCACCAAAGAAACACGTATACGAAAAAAAAAAAAAAGTCGAACGACGGAAATTTTGAAATCAGTATCAAATTGCTAAAGAATCAACCCGCCCCACAGTAAAAAAAAGAAAAAAAAGTATTAGATTTGAGCATCGGTGTTTTAAGCTGGAGCATAGCCACAGACACTCCTCTCCCTAACCTGAAACGAACGGTATTTCATTGTAGCGAGAAACGAGTTCCTTTCACGTTCCCCGCCGCACACTTCAGCTGTCGCCGACTTGCGGACATAAATAATGGAAGTTGAGCGCGGTCCTCGCCCGCGCCTCGAAACACAGTCCTCCAATCGTGCTCTTTTTTTTTATCTTATTTTTTTTAATTTTTTACCGTGTTTTTTTATATAATATTTTTCTTTTAAAGCGAGCGAGCGAGCCGTGCGGCCGCGCGACCAGAATTCCCGGGGGTCGTTAGGCGAGACGCACGTTTCCGTCGTCATCTCCGTCTCCTTGCCGTGTTTCTCCCTCGTCGCCGGACTCGTAGCTCGGAGCCCGTCCGAAGAGAAACAACGAGATGGACCCAGCCCGAAGTCATAATTAAAACAGGCTGACCGTCTGTATGACGGTCCGCCCTGTAAATGGAGTGGACTAATTATTACCCCTCGCTCTCGTGTATGTACTTACACTGCGCACGACACTGTTAATGCGAACAAGCAGCCATCGCCGTGCTTCCCTGTTTTTCTCTCAGTATTGAAGGACTGTGATCGAGGCTATACTATAGCGGTGAAAAGCACTCAGACAAAATGCGAAAAAAAAAAGCCGTGTTTGCGTTAACAAAGTTGCGCAGTCAATCCGCGGTTCCTTTTCTTCTTTTCTCGAACGTCTCGCGTTTTTTTTGTTTTCTGGGGGCATGGGGGAGTGGGAGGACCACGTGCAACAGTCGCCGCGCCGACTGCCGTTGAGCGGTACCTGCCAGGTGCGTGATAGTCGCCGCGCCGACTGCCGTTGAGCGGTACCTGCCAAGTCCGAAGTCAGTCAGTAGTCATTCGAGTATGGCGGGCGTTTCAGCGAGGTGTCAAAAAGAAGACACACCTAAAACTAAGGTATTTGAGAACAAACGAAGCTCCTTTCGGCAACAAACTGTCAGCCACAACAAACGTCAATAAATTGCAAAAACAAAAAAGCCACTTCTAATTATAAAATGACTTACGTAAGATTAAGTAATTATCTTCTTAACTACCGAAAATAAAAATTTTGGTTCCAGTTACAAACTTTCTGAATGTCACCGAACACCCCTAAATCAGTCAACTTTAGGACGACACGAAACATGTGGGAACTCGGAGGGTGCGCTAAAGTTTCTGCTCACGCAACCGGCACGAGCCCGTCGATGGGAAAACGCGAATGATGAGAGTATCCTCCGCGTCTTCGGTTTGCAGCTGGTTTTGTTCGGGCTTATTGGTCACACTGGTGCTACTCGTTTGTCAGCCGTAAACACAAATGAGCACTCGTAGTTATCGGTGGTCTTTAGGGCCCCTTTTGATTTCGTTCCCAAACTTAGGTGGAGTGGAGCGGTGCGCGAAATATTGCGGCACCGCCCGGGTACTAACGTCTCTGTAATATATTTCTTCCGGCCGGTATACGGCGAGGATGAATTGTCTCAGTCCCGTGTCGCGCGGGCGGCTGATAGATACTCTTTTGGGCACTTTGCATCCTATAGTTGCGCCGCAATTAGTGGAACAGGGCACGTCTTCGGAAGATAGAACGCAGGGCTCGCAATTACGGCGCGCCCGCCGAGCAGGACGGGATAGTATGAAATTCCGTCCGCATCGCGAACCTCCTCGTACGATGTCCCGGCCGTTGCTGCGCGGTGCCGTTCGCCATCGTGTACAAGGATACTGACATAGTGTCGTCGGTGCAGTCATTTTACTTTTCTTTTCTTGTTCTGTCTCCACGTCGTTGATCTTCCTTCGCTACAGCTCGACGTACACTACAGAATAACTACGACAACAAAACCGCCAGTATTTTCGAAAATAATCCCTGGAGAAGGGGAACAAGAGGGATTATTTTCGTCATTCTTGTCCAGCTCGACTTACACCTTTGCATTTAATTGCGATTATAATCAAATATTTTCCCAGTATTTTTGTTGTATTTTTTTTTTCGAAGAAAAAGAGAAAAGAAAAACGCATCGCCGACTACTCAGTTTCCGCCCAGTTTTAGCGCTAGCGGTTTGAACCCGGATGCTTATGTTTCATAGCTATTATCTTATTCGAAAGTTATAAGTGATTTTCACGAATTTCTAAGGGAAAAAACGTGGGCAACGACGCCTCATGAACACATGGTGATGAACGGGCGTCAGACCGGGAACGTGCCCCATTTTCTCATTGAAAGTTTCAGAAAATCACTTATAGCTTTTGAATAACGTAACGGTTAATTCTGAGAATTTTGACCCTGTCCAGGACCACTAGCGCTATATTCGCGCGGAGACAAAGCGGTCGGCAATGCGTTCGGCATTTTTGTAATAATAACAAAAAACAAACAAGCTCACTTTATTTATTTTATATTTTTCAAGGAAAAAAAAGGGGGGCGGGGGGGATACACTGGATAACCAGAAGGCCTTTTATTCGCGAAGTCCCGGTAACAGTTGTCATCACTCGATCCCATTTGCTCGGATGGACTGGTGGTTGTATCCCTGAACTGTGCCGCCTCCGCTTGCAACGCGTCTCCATTATTCGTGCGGATGCTGGAACCAGGCGCGCCAGCCAAACGCAGACGCCGTGCAGGAAGACGGGTGATCCTCATTTCGGCGATGCTTTTTGGCGTCTCCGCTGCGCGGGCAGCTCCCTCGGGCTTCGTCCCCGCAGGTGCGATCGATAGGGAGGTCCATGCGAGGATGTCTCCCTATAGGCGTCTTTTGTGGCGCCCGCACAAACGTTGCATTTCGTCACGCCCGGCTGCGAGTGAAGGCACAAACCTTGGGGTGCTCACCGTGTCGTTTCCCTACACCAAAAACCACGAAATCCAGTCTACTCGCCACCCACCATTTTACGACCTGACGGGCTCGATCGACAAATCAGATTTACCTTGGTGTTTGTGCGTCGAGAAGTGAGTCTGTTTTGAGATGGCGCCTGTACGGGTAGAAACTGAGGTATAGAGAAGGAGGCGAGAACGCACGGGGACGTCAGAGAGCAGCCGTGCTCTGACCAGAATGATTAGGGGTACACATGAAGGCTATATAGCTGCCTTAACGTCATCTATCTCTACTCTTCGAACGCTTAGGAACGCCGAACGCTGACATCTGGCTTTCGGCATTCGCGTTCGAACGCGACAGTGAGTAGAGAGAGACGGTGGCAGCTAGCCTTGCAGTGTATACCTATAGTAATTATGATTCTTTTGGCGTCCCCGCGCTCTCTGATCTCCTCCTGTCTCTCGGTTCTGCCCGCATGGTGTTTTGGTTGCGAAATAGACGATATGCGAAATGGTTCGAACGTCTGGCAACGCTCTGTGCGCTGCCATCTTTGTTGCGTCGGGAATTCATCTGCTATAGTTTCTCGATTTCATAGCGTTCTCGGTGACAATCGAGGCCTATACTGCAGCTCACTGCACCCAAATCCTCACCCACACCTGCGAGCTGAGGGTTAGTATTGTTTTACGCTCTTCCTTGCGTATGTGCGTGCTCGTCGCCCCGACGGTCGCTGGTTGCTCGCCGCGGCAACCAACATGGCACGTACACTTCGTCTCGAAATTCGGCTTTGAGTGCCGGCAAAGGCGCGGACGCGGGCGCCTGGCTTTGGAAAGGGCTTTCTTTGCGCCAGTGCTTGTGCGAGCGAAGGGTTCTTCAGAACTAGTATGCGCTTTTCGCGCCTTGGCGTTTGCCAGCGCGCGGAAGCCAACTGGGGAGACGGAGCCTGTTCTTCGGCGCCCCACCAGATGGCGCTGTGCATTTCGCATGTGGTCTATATGATAGCTAACCCGCAAGAAAACGGTGACGATACATTTTTTGGCGCTGACTTCATCAGCTGGTTGCGTCAGCTACGGCAGGACCTAAGTTGAAACGGAGTACCGTCACGCTGTAGTGATTACAACCAATGCGCACCGGTAGGACCTCTACGTCACGCGACGCCAGCAGAGTGGAAGACCCAACCCGCGTTGTCTGCCGGGATCGCTAGCCTTGACAACGTAGAGCGGAACATAGTTGATGTCCCGAGTAGAGGTAGTGTGCTCGATTATCCTCATCCTTGGCATCATCCTAAAAAAGCAATGCAAAGAAAAAAATGTAATGCTTTTTGAGAAACGTTTTTTTTTCTTAATTTTTTCTAAGAAAAAAATATAGCGCAATATTTACACCGTTAGATGCTTTTTAGGTGGAGGTCACAACCCGCTTGAGCACCGCCCACAGATCAGTGGCACCGCCCATTATGCTAGATTAGCTTGGCTGCTCGCCGAACACGTTCGGAAGTTTACTGTCCTCTTCGCGACATGCGGTGCGTCTAGTCAGCGCACCGCCTACTCCGTTTCACGATTAACTTGGCGAACTGTGGAGGCTGCGGCTCACGGAACCAATAAGGCCGTCGGACCAAGGCACGTGATTACGCTCCATGGTCGAGGCCACCGGGGCCTCGTTACCGCCACAGCAACAGAGCCACTCCGCGACAAAAAGTAGTTCTAGGCTTCTTTTTTCTTTTAACGGCAGTTGGACTCGCGCGATTCCATCTATAACGAGAAGATATGCAGGAATAAAAAATAAATGAATCACAAAGTTATTAGTTTCAATTGTATTTAAACCAAACAAGTGACGTCACACTTTGTATCCGCTCGATTTGTATCGCCTTGTAGCGCCGTGGCAGTTGGCGATCGCCGGCGATCGCAGCCGTGTATATCGGCCGTTTCCGCTCAAAACATCACACTGCTGCCCTGGCATTAGCACCTGTCATCTAGATTCGCGGCTAAATTGAGCTTGCATGGTTTGTCGTCATGAACTGTTCCCGAAGATATGTCTCTTCTGGCGGACGGAGATGTAGCTGCGGTGGACGTTCGTCCGAAGTTGGTTGGTTTCGGAACAGACGACTCTTGGCTAGCAGACGACAGCCGGTTCCTCAGGGCCTCGCATTTGGCGTGGTGACACAAATGCCCCGTGACGTCGGGTCACGTGCCTCGCTCCGACCTCTTATTGGGTCGCCGGTCCCTAGCCTCCGCAGCTCGCCGAGTTATCGTGAGACGAAGCAGAGTCGTGCGAGCAGACGAGTGGCAGCAGCCTCCGAACATCGTCTGCTAGTTTCACCACAGCTTATCGTATACAGTGTGCAATGCCTGTAAGACGCGGACATGATAAGCTGCGCGTCGGACCGTCTGTTTTCCTTCGTCTGTCGCTATTCAGCCCCGTCAAAAAAACATTCTACAAGGCTCGCAAGACTGGACCACGAAAGCGGCGTTCTAGCGTTCCATCATGTCCGAGCGATGGTCCAATTCAAGCGTCTGTTAGCGTATGTCGATGTGCGGTAAAAAGCGACATAGAGGACTATAAAAGCAACAATATAAATATGCAATCAATTAAACTTGTATGCTCTTTTATTTTTTTCGCATTGCATCTGCGAACAAGGCGAGTGAGCGTCATCACGCACAATTATAACCTCACCTAAAAATATTTACTTTGGCAGGCCACGTGGACTGCAAAACTTGAGAGCTACTTGCTTTTCGAAGCGGAATGACGGGAACATACCTGGACTAACTTGATGCGAGCCGAACGCCCGATTGCCTCCAACAAAATGGTTCGAAACTTCTTACCTGTGTAGCTATCTTCTCGGTATTGAAACCATGGTTGCAATCATGACGGTTGCACAATTCACGATGCAGCGGGGCCGCTTTTACGGGAATCAACATTTTTATTCAGCATCAACGCGCGCAAGCGAGACAAATCAAGCCAGATCAAGCAGCATATAGCCGAAGTGGGACGCTAGGCTTAGGCCAGTCCCGCTACGAAAACAATCACCCGCACAGCTGTTCCGAAGGCGCGTACTTGCGATAGTTGTTTGTCGCAAACTACGTCGGTTGAGGAGATCTTCCTCTGAACACTTCCGTGAAAGCAAAATAACTCGCGCTCGCAAACATAGACGAGCCTACTGCCGGCAGTCATGTTTATCATCGCTTCACAGAAATGCGGAAAACGCAATCTTGGTATACTTTTGAAAATAACAATGACTCTACATATAATATTGGTTTCTCAAACGTAAAATAATTGCCAATTAAAATACTATTACGTCACGGAGATACAATTTTACAACCGACATTTCATACCTCATCATCTCTCGAGCCAATGAGAGATGTAAGCACATTGTAAGGACATGGCGGGGCTTAGCGGGCTTCAGCCTCCACCTTCTCCACCTAAATTTTGTCTATTACTGAAAGAAAAAAAAAGTCTTTTTCGTTGTATTTTTTAATGCGTGTCTTATCTATGCCATTTAGAAAAAAAAATCGTTTCTTTTTGCGTGCGGCGCAGCAGTCGCTGTTCTGACGCCACGCGCAGAGCGAACGCAGCCAAGCAAAATTCGTCAGATATTTTTCTGTTCTTTTTTTTTTTTTTGCTTTTTGGAGTTTATAATTTTTTGGCGGCAACAGATTTTGTTCGTGAATACCTTGCCTGAGCAAAATGCGAAAAAGAAGGGATGCCGCGTTAGCGCTAAGTGTATCGCGCAGCTCGTCCATGCGCCCTCATTTCAAACGCACTCTCGCACGTGCCGTCAGATGCACGCAGACATCTATACACATCGACACGCCGCGTGTGTCACTCGCATCGTTTCTCCAAAATAGAGAAAGGAAACATAACAACTACACGTACAAAAAGGAAGAAAAGAAAAACACAAAAAACTAGCGGAATAAGGTTACTATTTTTATTTTTTTTTTTAACTCGATTCTCCCGGCAGGCTCCTTGGAGCGCGAATGCGCGCTCTGGAGACGGCATCCGGCAGCTCTTAGCGCGCTATAAAGTAAGACGCCTCAATGACGGTCCGCGCACTTCGCCGATAGCCTCGTCATTGCAGTTTTGTCAACATCTTTTCTTACGTGACACGTGGGAGGAAACAAGAGAGAGAGAGAGAAAGAGAGAGAGAGAGGGGGAGCTTCAAATTTTAGGCCGTGAAGCTCCCGTAGTACGTAAAGAAACACCTCTTAATATACCTATCGCTAAATTACCACGAGCATCAAGAATCATTCAGGGAACGTAGTTACACGCGTTACGCGTGCTGACGTTAGCAGTAGCATTTTTATAACAAAAATCTAAAACAAGTGCCAGTTCGCGCGCGCGTTCGCAAACGCCTTTTTGTTGCGATTTCTTTAAAATACAGCTAAGCCGAGCGAGCGCCGCGCGTGTAACTACATTCCCTGCATGCATGCTTCTTGATGCTTGGATAATTTAGCAATAGGTCTATTTGCTGGAGCGAGGCGAGAATACTCGCGCCTTGTGCAGTCGCGTATTCTTTCTTAGCGAATGTGTATGTGCGCAGCCGCGTATAGGCGCGCGAGTGTTCGTGCGCCGTGTCAGACACGGGGTGGGAAACCCACGAAGGGAGCCCCGAGCAACCCAGAGCTCTGAGCATAAAGAGTTGAGACCTGCGCGCGACGTGTCAAACCGTGCGTAACGGGTTGTGCGGGGCAGGCTCTTTCTGCGTGTTCGCCTTTTCCATGCCGGTATAGATTCTGGGAGTGTCAAGTTTGCAGTGAGAGGCGCGCAGTCTACGTGCCCGGCTCACGCTTCGGCGCCGACCGGGCGGACGGCGCATCAATTGTATACGTGCTTCACCTATACTAAATATCGTACGACTGCGAGTAGAAGTTTCGAAATCCCCGCTTTGAAATCCTCCCCTCTCGAAATCGTATTGTCATGTCTTCGTTGGATTGCCGCGGTGCGCTTGTTTGTGTGTGTGTGCGTGCGTTTGCGTGTGCGAGTGTGTGCGTGCGTGCGTGTGTGCGTGCGTGTGTGCGTGCGTCGCGCACGTGTATTGTTGTGTTATGTGTTGGAGGTTTGTCTTCTGTTTGTTCGTGCCCGCTCCTTTCTGTCCAGGCAGGAATGGGATTTGAACCCATTATCCGAGTTTCCGGCGAGAGTTCTTTCTCACGTGCCCCCAATGTGTCGGGACAAGAACAGAAGAAAAAACAAAATGCCCGCCCAGAGTTCGCGAGCCACTCACGAGATTTGCCTGACGAAACGGCATTGTGCGGTTCTTCGTTCGGTCCTTGATAAGTCCCGCACGTTGCCTCCACTTTTCGCTCCGCTAACTCGATTTTGACGAACTCTGTGCGCTAGCCCTATAGGAACCGCCGGGAAAATTGAGGCTTGTCGGAATTGATTCGATATGCCAGCTTCTCTTTACTTCGGTTCCTCTTTTTTGTGTATTTTCCTCGCTCTCATTGGCCTTTTTATATTGTTGGGGTCCTGATACGTAGGAAGAACTCCCGTAAAAATATTCGCTTACCGATGTCGCCGGAAAAAAATTAGCATAAAATCATCCCTTTTGAGTCTTCTGCACACTTTGCCGTTACGTTCCGAAAATCAAACTAAAACTCCCAGATGCCGCGGTTTTGTTTTTTTTTGTTTTTTTTTCGATTCGCAAATTTTTAGGTTTATCTTTTGAAAACTGGCCCTCCACAGTTGGCGACGGTAAAATTATGACCCACCAATCGCACGCACAAAAATAAAACAAACCGCAAGAAACAATAGGAAAGAGGAAAGCTCGATGGCTGCCAGTGACGTATACGTAGAGAGCTTAGCTTTAACGGAGAATACAACTCAAACCAGGGAGAGCGTTTGCAATTTAATCTTGGGCAACTTCTGCGCCGATTGGTCGCGAGTGCGCATGCGTTGCGTTGTCGCGAGGTGGAGAGGAAAGTGGACGGAAAGGCTGAGACACTGGCAGAAGATCAACGCTTTCGTATCCTCATCGCTGCTCGGTATTGGAAACATGGCCCATAAACCACGTGATCCCAGTTTGGAAACACTCTGGAATCTAGGCACACTCCGTCTATTTCAATATAGGTATGCCTGCCACCAACCCACCCGGCCTCCTTCTGAGCTGGTGGGTTCCGACCCCGCCTGAATATAGTTCACATACAACCAGCTTTTTTTTTTATTTTTTTATATATAGTTGGAGAAACATGCTTGCGATTGGAACACATGCCGAGAATACATAATACGAAAATACAATCATAAAGAAGGCCGAAGGGAGGGCAAACGATGACTCGCATCTGCTGCTCTTGCTGTAGCGCAGGCGGCGGCAGCTGAACGACTTTCAGTTTCGAGAGCGGCAGGCGGGAAAGAAGGGGGGGGGGGGACACATAAATTGTGCCGGATTTTGCGTCGGGGCAGTGGAAGCAGTTGCGTCGGGAAGCCGAGCGCAGGGAAAACAGAGGAGGCAGGAAAAAAGACGTGGGGAGTGGGGAGGTAAAAGCTAGCCTTACAAGCTTGGCGCTCTCTGCTATTGTTTCTTCTGTTTGTGCCCCTCATCCCTTCGTTCTTTTATATAAGAAGAACGCCCTAGTCTGCATCGTGTAGCGTACGGCTCGTGCTGGCAAGTTTCTTTTTAAACGTATCATAAAATATTAGTTTCCACTTTCTTTCTTTTCTTTTTCACCGTCTTTCTTTTTGCGAGTTAACGTTTGCCTCGCTGTGTATTCGGCCTATAATTTACGGCCCAGCCGGTGGTGGGTGATCGGAAGAAGCCAAATCGACGCCTGCGACGGCGAAAAAAAAAAAAAAAGGGCCGAACCCGGGTCGAAGATAAGGGGGTTCGGCAGAGACGACGCTTCCTTCTCACGCCGACCCGGGGCCCGCTGCTGCCTGTTGTTCGGCGGGAGCCAGCCGAAGACGCCTGGCCCGCTCCTTGGGAGACGATGGATCGCCCGCGACCGATGGCCACCGATTATCGGAACCCCGGGCTCTCGACGGCTCGCTCCCGCGCGCCCCTCGAACGGAGGGCTCTCATCCCTGGACTTCTCCTTCTTCTTCTTTTTTTTGTGCTGTTGTTGTTGTTTTTGTTGGTGCGTTGTTAGTCTTAGGCATCTCGCTTACAGCCCACCCTGTCTCGCCTCATCGCTGAACCGAAGGCGAGGCGGACAGTTCAAATGCGCTCCCGGCTCTAGTCTCACTCATGCAGCTATGCTTCGTTACTTATGACTATGTCGCGAGGCTTACCAAGCGACGAAGAAGAGCTTGGTTACCATGGTAACTTGCCCTGGGGTTCTCCGTAACAGACGCTTCCGTGCAAAATGGGTCTTCTCGACGCTCGACTGGCTGCGCAGGCTGATGAAGGTCGCTGGAACACGACTGAATCTTAGTGCCGCTCCACAGCCAATCAGATTGCAGCATTCACCGAAAAGAATACCAAAGAACCAATCACGAAGCAAGAAGCGTCAATTAACATAATGAGTCACGCCCTGCGTTTTTGAGCTGTCGGGGACTGTAGAGTAGTCATTAATTTACCCTGCGGGACACTGCACTGTTAGCGCGAACACAGCATCGGCGCTTTGTCGCGTTTTTCTTGGAACAGAATATTTGCCTTGATGTATTTAACCCAGGACTGGAGCAACATGAGGAAAAAATAAAACAAAAACAAATTTTTCAGTGGCAAAAAAAGAAACGCGGATAGACAACGTATCCAACTCAACTAAATATTTTATTTTATCACCCTCCTCGTATACGAAAATCCAAACGGCAGAACATCCTGTTTTTCGAGAACGCGCACAAAAACCACATAAACAAAAACGAAAAACATTTTGACGGATACGAAAATCTACCATCGATACCCCAATCGGTCTTTTTTTTTTTATTTTTATGGCAGCCATTTAATTTCGAGAGAAAAATAGAAAAGAAAACGGAAATCGCTCGTTCTCGCTAACAATGTCCCGCAGTGTACTTGGGACTCCAGCGTATCGCGAGCACGGTTTGGGCTTGCGTTTGGGGCGCCTGGTGTGACTCGTATACATATATATATACTTAGAATTTAGGGGTGGGCGAATACCGCTTCGAACCGAATAGCGCAGCGTCCCTACCTTCGATACTGCCAGGGGAACCGGTATGTCGTGGGTCTTACGAACACTCTGAAGGCTGTGAACGACGAAGAAGCGTTATTTGAAACGAACCACTATTCGCACACCCCGAGTCATTTATGTGCATTGTCCTCTGGCTGCGTCGTCTTCGAACGGGTCCAGCGGACGTGTTCGCGCCCTTGTTTGTCTCCAATAACCACGGTCTCCTCCTTGCGTTCGCACGATAGGCCGAACGTACGTCGCCGTGGGGTTCTAACGGTGCCTACGTGCGTGCTCGTATCAGTCACGTTTATTTTTACACATTGTATTTTTGTCTTCGTCCGAAACAGTGTGGAACATTACCGCTGCGTGCTCCGATGTTTGGAAATGTTGGCGCCTGTGCGGAGGGTTACCTCGATCCTCTTTGCGTATTCGCAGTTTGACCTTCATGAGACGCGTGACTCCCGCTTTGGCGTCGCGGGTGTCTTGCGCTGTCGAAAAATCTGGTTCGTCTGCTTTCCCGCAAAACTCTTGGTAGAGCCCATTACTGCAACCTCGATGAATGACGAAGCTGCGTGAACGAGCTTTAAGACAAAGGCAGCTTGCTTTGACGGTCTACCCACACTCATCATTGGAAACCAGAGCTCGGCGCTTTCGCATCCTTCTTTCCCTCAGTTTCTACCCGCATAGTCACCGCGACAGGTTTAGAATCGCAGGGCGTGGTTTGTCCCGGGCGTCTTAATATCGCAGGCAATGAGATTTCAGAATCCGCTGAGAAGAGCGCGGAAAGCAAGAACGTGTATACGCTAAGACACAATGTTGAAGTTCAAACGTTTGGATATATGCTCGTATGAAAGGAAACCGAACAGGTTCTGTATTTGGGGAAAAAAAACATTTAAATCGTTTTCATTAGGCCTCCAGGATCACGAATATCGAGATTAGTTTTCAATTTAGTATACGGAGGCTGCAGAAAATATTTTTTTAAAGTACCGTCGAAGCCCCTCCTTCTCGGAGCTTGACGTCATATCCAGAGTTTTCGGAATCTCGGCTCTCGCGCATCTTCAGCCACTATCAAAGCTATGTACGCGCACTCTTGCTATTTTCAAAAAGGTCAGAAAAAGACGTCACGACTGGTGTCAGTGCGAGGGAATTACACCCGGCAAGCTTGCAGTTGCACGCGCTGTCCACACGAGCGACACGCGCGCTTGGCGGCCGAAAGATCTGCGTATTACGTAACGACTGGTCGGAGGGTTTTCGCGTTTTCTTGCGTTTAGTTACATCTTCGGAAGAAACGAACATGATATTTAGATTCACGGGATAAAAATACTCTAAAATTCACCTCTAACTCCTTTTTTTTTTTCAAGAACCTTTTTAATTTTTTTTTAACGCTTACGACTGCAGGCATTGGTCAAACCGTTTATCGGAGTTTCTGGCGGGCACCTCGACCGACGACTACATGAAGCTACGAAGTGGAACGGAGCCTGAGAGAGCCCGCCACATCGCAATTTTAAAGTTTCTTGAGCTTTTGGTCCGTCGCTGCGGGCAACTGTAGGCGCGTCTCTTCGACTGTCGTGCTCAGTGTGCGTTTACCATTTCCTCGTTCGTACTTGTTTTGACCGTGATCAATTGTGCACGCTTTACTTCCTTTATGTCGGTTTTTTATGGCCGCGATCGAAGAATGAAGTTGGCCTTTTACGTCAAATTTGTCTTTATTATTACTTAAAAAAAAAAATGTCGGCTCGTTACGTTTTCTTGTGAAATCTGAAGCACCGAAAGTCTCAAGCTCAAATTACAGCCATTATGATCATTATGAGTAACGGCTTTCTAAGCATTGTATACCCGCACCAAAAAATGTCTGCTGCAAAAATACACGCGCGGAGAGATAAGTTGATGAAGGATTATGATCGCTGATCACTTTTTCCGTTCCCCGATATTTTTATCGCTTGAAGTACTAATAAAAAAGTAGTTGCGCGTCTACTTTAGCGCCTTTGGATCCTTTTTTCCCCTCTCTCTTTAAGGTTGCCTGCGTATTTTTTATATATGGTCGCCTCTAATTTTTGTTGCCTTAATTAATCCTCGCTTTTTAATCCGTTAATTCAGGCATAACGATGGCTACACTAAAATACCTTGTGCTTGTCATTTTTTATGGTATATCTAGCGTTTTCTCGCCGTGCAAAGTACAGGTGCGGGCTGGGATGAGAACTTGGTAAGGTATTTGTGTTGTAGACGTTCCCCTCGAGAAGCAACAGAATACCGTTACTCGTTACATCATCAAAAAGTAACCAAAATACGTTATTTGTTTCTCGTCTCGTAAAAAGGTAACTAGGTTGTTACTTCGTTATCGACAAAAGTAAGTACAAGTGAAGCGTTACTTGCAACGCGTTAATCCGGGGTGACACTGCTCGTACATCATGCCATAACCTCATCTATACTCACAAAGCCTGGCAGTTCGACGACGGGGCCAGAGAGTGCCCGGTCGCAGATTTGGAGCGCGACGATCTGGTAGCAGAGAGCATTTCTCGGGGAACCTGGTATTCAGCGCACAGCTTTTGCAGCGGCGAGGACCCGAAACATGGTTTTCAAACCCGGCAAGAAAAGAAGTGGTAGCGCGAGGAACGCGTGGAGCACGAGCGGATATTCCATGGCTCGGGAGAAGTGGGTTTCGGCGTCTCGCCGCAGCGGGGCGCCCGTCACGCGGCTCTCTCTCCTCTCATCTGTTGTCCTGCCACTCTACCTTGTTAATTTCGGCGACCGTTTCTCGTGGCGATCTGCCAGGCTTTGTGAGTATAGGGGAGGCTATGATCATACCAAAGACAACCTGCAAACACGACTCACCGCAGTAACTGTTGTTCGAGTGCCGCGTGCCAAGTTTCTCCTTCAACTCATTGCCATGCGGCATTCGAAGCACGTATATCGCGGTGACTCGTCGTTCGAGCCTCTATGCAGATTGTCTTTTTGTAATATGCATAAGCAGGGTGACCTCGCATAAAAATCTGCTTTTAGCTTTTGATGGCACTCTGACTTGTGGTGAAGCAGCAGGTTTTTAGTGACGAGGGTTCGTCGTCGCCAGTTCGTCGTCTATAGGGTGTATTCAGTGTTCACTGGCGGTCATAGCTGTGTGCGCGACTGTTGAGCGCATGGCAAGCTTCCAGTCTTCTTCTGCACGGTGCATTCCTCACCATTAAGAATGCCAGTCTTGGCAGCCTATTAATGTGATCTCGTTCTGAGCATGCGCTCTAAACAGCGCCCTCAAATATGGCGAGTAGTGGACACCCCTATAGATGCGAGAACGCTCAATAATGGCGTCTCTACTATAGCACGCTCTGGAGAATGCGTCTGCAATTTTCCATACGCCAGTAAGTGACCCAATCGCCGACCCACCGTGATCTCTTTTGAGGCGGCCTAAACCGCTACAATATGGGCTCCCTCGATGGGAATACTTTCTCCTTTCCACTAATGTGGTTGGCACTGCCGAAGCGGCCGACTTTCTCGTACCGTTCTCCTCGCCACACTCAATAATTGCGTTGCCCGGTTTTCGGCGATCCTCGGCGAAGCCTGGGGTCGCCCGGTCCCCGGAGCGCGGACCCCGATCGATGGAGCTTCACCATCTGTCTTAAAAGCGAGATTGCTTAAAAATCTGCGCCCGAAATCGAGAAAACTTAATTTTGAACGGAGACGAGTAGCATGCCAGGGGCGTAACCCAAACTCGATATGGTAATATCTTCTTTTTTTTTGTTGCGTTACTTTGGTTTTTGGTAAATTAAGTTCCTTGCCTGCAGATCGTCGGGTGTAGTGTGTATATTAGCCCGTCGGTTATACTGAGGAGATCTGTATCTGCTTCTGTTTCGAAGCAGGCAATTTAAACGGGCTCGGATGAGTCATGGGGGTTCTGACCGGCGTAATGAAGGAACCAAGCTTATATGTATATATACCGGAGCAATGACGTTTCGTTTGATTTTATACTGGGAGTCATGATATTTTAGCTTTCGAAAGAGTGGGCGGAAAAACTGACAAAAAGCGGATCGTATGTGTTGTTTCTGCGATGGAAATTTCGTTTTCCAGTTAAACGCCTGGCGAGTGTTCAGACTTCATTGATTTGCAAATAACAAACATAAAACACAACTAAATGTGGACGTCTACTTTACGCTTTTGTAAACTATTAATAAATCGCACGACACAATATATATATATATATATATATATATATATATATATATATATATATATATATATATATATATATATATATATATTTTTTATGAAGGCGAGAGGATATGCGCTAGAACTGTGCCTATACGAAAGTTCTTTGAAGCTAATGCTTTTCGAATTCGGAACGGACGTGTCCTTCAGTCATTCAATTTTGCGCCTCATTATTATTAATATTATTATTTATTATTATTACTATTATTATTATTTTGTCCAATAAAACAAAGAAGTACAAAAAAAAAACCTGCTTTGAAAGTTTGGGGTATATATTTTGTCCGCTTAGGCTCGTACAGTGATCGGGCCCGTTGTTGCAGCTCACCCCTCCACGTATCTGGCTCTCCCTTTCAGTTTAGTCCGGAGTCCCGGCGATTTGCAATTCCAATCTGTGGCAGCTCGCGTCCGGCAATACCGCCCTTATATACCGGGTCGTTCATCTTAACATCTGGATCGCGGTCTAAAATAAATGATTCGAAGGATTTTTTTTCTCTCCTAGTTTTGTTTATTTCCTCGCTATTTCTTGCGTTGCTTTCAGTTCTAGAAGCGAGCTCGAAGTGTGCATGCTGATGAAAGAAGTCTCTCCGAGTAGAAAGCTGCGTTCTCGGTCTCCGACATATCGATCCGTTCGGGACGCGAGACGAAATTGTGTTTCCGTTCCCTTGCAGCCCCCAGAGAACTTGAGGTAGGGAGGAGGGATAACTTAGGTTGAATGCCGTCGGGAAACGCCGAAACAAGCGCGTTGCGGGGGAGTACTTGAATCAAACGTATTCTCTCTCTTTTCCTTTTTTTTTTGTGATATCGTGGTTTCAAAGGGAGAGGTTTACGTGTTTTCCAAAGTTTGTCCCATGGCGCCCTCTTGAAGGTACGAGCGGGGAACAACGGCACTGTCGCGTGGATTCGACGAAGCTAGACGTCCTTCGGAAGATGCGTCGGACGTCCGGAGGACGTTATTTATGAATAGAATGTGCGCTTCCCCTTTTTTTCTTTCAACTTCTTTTTTTTAATGTGAGGTGTTTCTGTGTTCCGCACTTCTTGTTAGTTGCGTGCACGTGAGTATGAAGAAATGACGAAAGAATCAATTTTATTCTCTTCGCGACGCGACAGACACCATGAATCTGGGGTCTCAAGAGACACGTAATTTCGTAATGATTTTTGGGGGTGTGTACCCGATTCGTGCATCGAATTAAATATTTAGATTGATTAGTACCCTAGTAATCAAACCGAATTGGGTTTTGCTGACACCACAATTACGTGCTGCGCGGCACACAAAGTTCCGATGTGCGAGAGTAATGTTTACGTTGTACGGGTGCTGCGAGGACTGTATATTGCTCTACGAAGCAATTTCGCGGCCGTGCTTGGGGCTTCCGTGTTGTCCGTCCTCTCGGTCTACGACCTTCGTCGGGATATTGATTATATTTGTTTCCAGGAAGATTTATCTGCCTGACTAGATCGGCACGCCTTCGTCCCGTTTTTCATTCGACTTTCGTTGGCTAACCATTTTTAGTCATTGTGTGCGAAGACAATTTCGACGGCGACATTTAGAAAGGCGCTTGTACCTAAATGTGAATATAAGAGTCACAGTCTGGCACACAGATCACTGCCTCGTGCCGCTTGGCCGAGAATCGACGAACCCATTTGCTGTTTTATATCTTTCAAACGACACGACTAATCTCTCGCAATCAATTGCTAGAACAAGGGTTATGGGCAAGGCCAAGATGCGCCTGCAGATTATGGCGCAAAAGAGTAGGACGGAAAGGAACGATGCAACAGTGTAGACCTGCCAGACAACAAAGGTCGTTCCATCATGGTAACCAGATAAATGAGCCCTTTAGTTAATGCGTTCGTTACAATTAGAAACGATGCATGCTCTGCAGAGTTCGAAGACAAATGCATGCAAGATATAAAACACGAGGAAACGTTACTAGGTTTTGTATGTATCATAACACGAGTAAGGTTAAACGCAAGTCAGCTTTGTCATTCTGCCACGCGTTGGAAGCTATTCAAAGCCGTTCCCAGCCTAAGTCCTGATAGTTTCAGGTGTCTGTATTTCAGTGAACTCATTATCATTTTAAAGAAAGATACGACAGGGTTTTCATTGAAACCAACTGTCAGTCTGGGTCTAAAGCATCAATGCACCATACGCTGCGCGTTATTCGGATGTACGACGTACTACGCGTTCAAAGGACACATTTTCGGGCCTCGTTTCTTTCCTAAGACAAAGTGGCGGAAAGGGAGAAGGGAGCTTCCTTCCTGCTTAACATCGACTCAAGTTTCACTCTCCGCTAATCCTGTACCACTTCAGCCAGATTAAAAACAGGGGCTCCTTTTCGTTCTTGGCTTCGCTCCGGCGTTTTTTTTTTTTATATTTATAGACACAAGTTGTTAGCCCAGTCCACGCCGGCTTTTCGTTTCATTTTTGACGTCGGGCCGCATACTGCGCTCTCGTTCGGCAGATCGCCAAGACTCAGAAAAGCGACGTCGCCTAGAGAAATATTGAGAGAAAGAGCCGACAGACTACCAGGGGGAGGCGGGTGCAACTGAACCAGAGAAGCTAATAGCCGCCAGAATGGGCCGAGGTGTAATTGGCGCCGGCACAGTCTTTTAACGTAATTAACTGCAGCCGAGCGACGGCACGCTCTCTCGCCGCCACGCGCCCGGAGATTTGGACCGACGCCGTTGGCGCGAGTGGTCTCCGTACACCGTCGCGTTCGGTCGTGTCGTCGTTGCCGCGTTGCTGCCGACGCCGTCAGCGGAGGCGCCACGAGCTCGTTAGTGTCGTCTGACGAGGACGCGATAGAGATACATCGACTCGGACTGCGCGCAGAGATGCAAAGCCATATAGTTGGCAGTGATGCGGGCGACGCGGTGTAGGTGTCTCTTGTGTCAGTGAGTGAGCGACTTTCGCGGTCATCGTAACGGCGTTGTCGCCGTGGGCCATTGCCTTCGGGATTTTTGGGAGTGTGTAAACCTACTCGATTATCGTCTTGGTGCCTGTCGTTGTCTCTTTGTCGGAGATGGGCTGTCAGGAATGGTCGAACCGGGGACTCCGACGGGATTTATATCCCCGCTTCAAACATTTGTCCAAACAAAACTATTTTTTTTATTTAGAATTTTCTTAAGTTGTCGGCGACTACTGCAGTGATGTGATTGCTGCGCCAATTGCGCCAAAGCGCTTACACCCTGCTACGTCCTACTACGTTTAGCCGAAATACGAGGAATTGGAGCCAACATTGCGACAAAACTCCATTTCACTCTATTTAACGCCGAACGTACAGTACAGTAACTCAGGCCCCGCTACACGACCGAATCGTCACGGTCGGCTCGTGCGAATTGCCAAAACGTTCGGTTATCGCCTCAAATGACATATCGTAATCGTTTTGATCAGTGTTTCAAACATTGGCAGTGCTCGGAAGTTGGGCAATATTTCTCAGGCTCGTCGTCTGTTCTGGCTGAATAGCCGGCATTGTCGAGTACGTTTGTCGTCGCGCAGTGGTGTACTGCAGTGAAGCAAACGATCGCGTAGCGGGCGTCGCAGTTTGACGCATCTTGCTTCGCCGCAGCGCACCCGCGTCCTAAGGGGAAAGCAGTCCTTCAAAGTGGTGAACGTTACGCACAGTTTCATTGATAAAACAGTCGGGCTGTATCCTGTTGCGGGTTAAGAAAGGCAGGACAGGCTTCTCCCGCAAAGCCCTCAACGCTTTTCACTTTCGCAGAGCGAACGCTGGACAGGAGGCGAGAGAGAAGGCGAGCCTATCCGCCTCCTCTCCAGCGTCTTCTCGCTAAAGTGGAAAGAGTCGAGGGCTTTACAAGAGGAGCGTGTCCCGCTTTTCTTAACCTGAAACAGGCTATATCATAGACTGCGATATTCTGAGGATATCTTTTTTAACTTTCGATATCAAGGATTCTTGAGTATTGACATTATTTCATTGTAGTACACTACTTGGTTTGCGTTTGATTTCTTACCTAAAACAACCGTGCACAGCAGTTCGTACTGCCCTCCATCAATCAGCATCTTGTTACCGTGCCTTGTGCATCTACGCGCAATTCATCTGCTAGCTAGGGAATCAAACCTTTCATGTCGCTGATGGCGTCAATATGTTGCATAGAATCAGAAAGGCAAAGTAGGCATAAACACATAGATCTTAACATGATATTCACACTGGCGTAAATAAAAATGAAATGTCTGCTTATGCTCGAAAAGTACTTTTTTTCTGCTCCAAAATGGTTTTTTGACTGCTCCAAAAGGCGCTACAAAGTGACCCAGACCCATCACATCACTGCTATAGTCATCAAAGAAATCACGGAATGATTTCTTCGTCAAGTGCTTTGCTTGTTGGTGCGTCAAACCATTCAGAGTTGTACTTCTAGGCTAGACCCATTTCGTTTCATCCATCTCCCCCTCCTCAAGTTTTTATTTTGAAGTTCTCCGGACGCGACACAGGTATGCCAGGTGGCTGCTGAAGAAGACCTGTTGCCCTAACTGACTTGGCGAAGAAGTCGGCGAGAAATCCGGCGGCCTTGATTGGCCGGCGGCAAGGTCAAGCGTGGCGCCGGCCAATCACGGCCGCCGTATCACTCGCCCGCTTTTTCACCTCCGAGTGTCCAGATTAGGGCCCCTGGACTCGTTTTTTACTGATTACTTCCCATCGACGTATCGGCGGTTGAACAGACGTTTGATTGCTGTAATTTATTCTTTGGATTGACCCCAAGTTGTTCTACTAACAAGTTTGGGTTCGGAGACGTTGTTATTCCCGTAAAAAGCTCTAAAGACTGCTTTGTTTTTTCATTCTAAAGTGTTTTATTATTTTTCTTGATTCCTCTTTCTTTTTGTTTTTCTTTTTTTAACCTTTTAGTAGAACTTACCGCGGTCATCCGTGGACACTTCCGGGGGATTTTGTCCTCGACGCGGTGTGTTTTCTGCTTTTTCCGCAGTTCGCCTTTTCACTGCCTTCCATGCGTGTCCCGTTTTCGCAGAGGTCTGTGTAGAGCAAACTTTCTCGGTATATTTTTGTCCCCTGAACTTCACAGCGAGAGAGAGAAAGCGAGAGAGAAACTTGGAGCGAAAACATGAGTCTCGGCTTACGCGCACTGCGCCTGATAAGGTGCCCCAAAAACAAGATGTGGAAGATATCGCTGTAGCCCCGAAGGAATTGGAAACCGCCAAGTTCCTAATGTCTCTCTATCAATCTAAAAAAATAAAAAAAGCACAAGTGGACGTTTTCGACAAAATCCTTTCCAGTTTTTTTTTTTGTTTTTTTTCATTGTTGTTGTTGTTTATTTTTTAATGTATGTCTGAACGTATATTTTCTTTTTGGGTGCGTATATTTTATTGCAGATATTTTTTTCTTTGTTTTCTGTAGTTGTACTTTGCGGTCGCGTTATCGAAAGAAGTGAAAGCGCCGAAATTCTGGAGTTCCAGTTTTGCTCGCCTCTTCTGCACGCTCTATTTCCGCCCTTTGCGAACGCTTGGATAGCATCGGTAAGCCTCGCGTTTTTTCCCCCCCCTCCTTTCTATTTTGTTTTCCTTTTTTGTTTTTTCGCACTCCGCCTGAAAAAGACCTCAGTTGTTCTTCCCGCTTCCCTCTCGTTTCCCTCCTCGTTTCTTTATTGAAGACTCTCGGAAAGAACAACATTGCTTACAAATCCTCAAGCTGCGACAGATTATCAAAATGGCTTTCATCTGGAAGATCCTCGTAAAACAGCTGAACGAGGTTCGGTCCATGACGTGTAAGTAAGTCTAATTTTGTGAAATACGAGCGATGTGAGAGCCTTACCTCATACTCCCGCGTCAGGAAGGTGTACGCAAGCACTTTCATTTTGAAGCCGAACATTCAGGACCTATAGGGAGCGCGATTCTCACACCGCGGTACTACCATCGCTGAAAGTTGCGCATAGTAAGTCTACACGGATAGACCGAAACGTAATGAAATTGATAGTGCAATCATCATGGATGCGTGTGTGCTAATTGACCCCGTAAGTGATGACGTCACAACATGGCGTTTGGGTCCAAACAAACCGTTGCTAGGGACGTTGCTAGGGACTAATGCATGGAGACTCCACACGAGGCTAGATTTTTGCTTACAAGTAAGTAAATAATTTTTTGTAAGCAACCTAACTTCTTGATATCTAGTTATGAAGATGTTCTTGTCGTCTCAGTGTCATATTGCAACGATGAAAGCCATTTCTGAAGTCTTACACTCCGCTTTGCTTTGGTAGCAGACGACACGATAGATTTGCTGGCCTAGCTCTGTTGCAGCGTGCGTCTTCATTGAAATGCGTCGGTAAACAAGCGACAAAAGCAAGTGGATTGCCGTGGCCGTAGAGGCCTCCGCAATGTGCGTTCTTTTTTTCCTGTGAACAACCCAGCTTAGTTCCGAGGGGTGAAAATGCAGTAAAATCAAACCACGTCACGCAGTTCAGTTACGACGACGACCTGAAGTGCATTACCGGCGTAGTGCAGGCCACCATGAGAAACAAATCGTACGCCGTCGATGTAAGTCGTTTGTTGTTATTATTTTATTATTGTGGTTGTCAGGTTATTAAAGAATTGCATGTCTATCGCGATTTCTCAGTATTTTGCTTTTTCTTTTTCCCCCATGGTATACATCAAATTCCGTGGATGTGCTCTTTTGGTGAAGATCTTCATTCTTCATCGAACCCGCGATGCGAGTACAGTCTGTAATAGACTCACCTTATGTTTTTTATCCAGTTCTTTCGCGCTTTGGGGTCTTGCGGAAATCTGAAGAAACTGCAAGAATCTCTCTCCACGCGACGCAAACAAAATTTGGGATCTCAACCGTTCGCCTGAAGTGCTTTTCTCGCGGGTGCAATGCGATCTTTTAGCAGACTACCATCTCGATCGACGCCCGGACTTTCGATAAACCATATTTTGCATCGCACCACACTATGAAATCTTAAGAGTGTATGGAACTCATTATATTTCAAACAAATGCGATGTCAGAATATCGTCTTTATTCACACGATGCAAACGACGGCCCCACTTGGACGGCCGGCGTGCGGCAGACGGCATACTTCTTGCATTCGTCGTCTGCTGCAGGCATCTTGAGGACCGGAAGTTGCAGTCGTAAATATTTCAGAAACGAGCGATTACCGGCACACTTCTGTCGAAGCATATATGACATTCAAGCTTTCTATATCTGTGATTTTTAGAAGTTTAAATCCTACTCCTGATTTTTGAACGGTCGGGTTTTCGTAGCAAAACCGAGCCACATGTATTCGTCCATAACAACGACCCTAGCAACGGTTTGTTTGGACCCATGACGTCACACTTACGGAGTCAATTACAATTACTATAATAATAAGAAAAGCTGTTTAACCGTTTTAGATTGCACCAGCGTTTCTACACAGAGGATTTTGGAAAGCTTAACGATTTCTGTGTCTGCGTCTTGAGAAAGTATAATTTCACGCGAGTACAGTTCAGGGACTGCTATTCGCGACGAGATGTTTCGGTGGCTTCCCCTTGTGGCTGTGACGTCACAGTTATCGATTACCAGCAACTGTTTCGATGGTGTATAAAACGCACGGTGCAAGCTCGTGGTCATCGCGTCTTAAACCAACACCGTCAAAGTTGACAGTCTGGCGTTCTTCTATGAATGAAAGTAGAGTGCATTCTACCCACGGTGGAAGATGATTCTACCATAGCCTCCTATATACTGAGTACTGACAAAGCCTGGCAGATCGCCATGAGAAGCGGTGGCTGAAATGGGAAAGGTGAAGCGGCGGGCAACGGATGAGAGGAGAGCCACGTGACTGGCGCCCTGCTGCGGCGAGACGCCGAAACACACTTTCCCAAGCGAACAAGTATGTTTCGAGTCCTCGCCGCTGTAAAAGCTGTGCGCTGACTTCCGCGAAAGTGGCTCTTTGATGCTCTGTGCTACCAGATCCTCGCGCTCCAAATCTGCGACCGGGCACTCTATGGCTCCGTCGTCGAACTGCCAGGTTTTGTGAGTACAGATGAGGCTATGATTCTACTTAAGACATCATGGTGAGCATTTGTCCAATCATGGATAGGCGACTGCAGCGGCGCTCTTTGTCGCGCACGTCACCAATAGTTTGTTCCACTTTATGCGCGAGTAAAGCCGAAGCTACAAGCATGAGCATGGCGGCCTGAACCATGCCCATGGTGGCCATGCCTGAACGGTGCTTGCAGTGCTCGAGCGCGCGTGCTTGGCAGGCTCGCTGAGAGCCTGGAGCTTCCTCTCGTAGCAACTAAGGCAACGAGGCAGCCTAGTTGCAACTGTTCTCAATTAATAATGCTTTTTAGGCGTGTATGTCTGCTCCTTTGGTATCAATTGGCAAGGACGTTTAAATAATTTGCTTGGTCCCAAAATTTTTCTATTTCGTACACGTGATACTGTTTGTCTGTAACAAACCTGAAATCTAAAGCTTGGAAGCACATTGTCTCAGATTGCCGCGAGTTGAGTATGATTAATGCTATCATCCCTGGGAGCTCGCCTTTGCGCGATCGCGCTCTCGCTTGTGTCTTTCGGAAAGCGCATTTCCCAGACGTCGGCGGTACCGGAGGCGACGTGGACCTCCCGATACTTGAGTATCGATTTGCAGGTTCCCTCAAACGCTTCGCTCTCTTTACGATCGCCGTGGCCAATCCGAAGGAAGCTGCGCGGAAGAAAGCGCTGCGGGCGGCGAAAACGCCGTAAAAGTCGCACTGGAGCCGCGGCGTTTCACATCGTTTGGACGTGAGCGGCGGCTACACTGTGGGCCCCTTTTTAGAGCGAGGCCGTAAAATCAGCCCGTTCTCCGCTCCTGCAAAGGTTCCCGTGTCGGGGCCGGCAGCTGCAGCTCGCGGGTGTCGAGGTTTACGTAAAACAGCGGGGATAAAGTGTTTGTCTAGTCGTTGAAGAGGAAGATCACGGCCGACAGTGCTAACGAATCTGTTCGGCCGCGGTCCCACTGCGGCTGAACAGTAAAAATACTAATGCTTCCGCCAACGTGTCTACAGTGGACACCGTGTCCTTTGTATGGTGCAGGGGTGGTGCGACTGCGGCTTTTAATCGTAAAACCGTTCAAGGGGAAGATCACATGCTGGCGGCGCTAACGAGTCATCTACTATGCGGTAGCTCCGCGTCAGGAACAACTCCTGGCCTTCGGCGTTGTCAAGAGGCAACAACGCGAGGTCGCAACTCTCCTGACGACTTCCGCCAAGAAAACTGTTTGGGAGGACGCACACCCGCTCAATCGCTCCAACTGGGGCTCGGCGTTCTGACGTCACCGCGCCCTCTGGTCCCCTCCTCTCCTCAGTTCATACGTCACACAATAGGCCGTCTGCAAGCACGAGTCACCGCAATATCCGTGGTTCGAATGCCGCGTGCCGTGTTTTCTCCTTGGACTCGATGCCACACGGCATTCGAAGCGCGGATGTGGCGGTGACTCGCGTTCGAATCTGTGTACAGACTGTCTTTTGTGCGATGTATGAGCAATGTGACCCCGACTGAATAAGCTCTTAGCGACTATTGGCGACGTGCGCGACCGAAAGCGTCGCTGTGGTCGGCCTTCCACGATTGGCCGAACGCTGACTATGACGTCAGAAAAGGATGGATTGATTGAAACGTTTATTATGTGAACCATACCCTGGCCTATTGGGCCTCATGTGGCATGGGGGAGGGAAAAGGGGGGTTTAGCGATGACGATGGGTTAGATTTATCATCGACGGAAATAGGAGGAATGAAAGAACTTTAGTTTTGACGGTGTTGGCAGTGTTCCTTTGAGAACGCAATGATTTCAAGCTTCCACCATGCTATTTACAAACACCATCGAGCTTGTTGTTCGCAAGGCAATGACGTCACAAGGTGGAACCATAGGAGGCGCCACCAAAACATCTCGCCGCTAATAGTCATTGTGTAGTGTAGTATACTCTTTAAAACTTTTTGAAGACTCTCAAATCACGACGTCTTTAGCTTGAAAGTTTCCGCTTTACGTAAAAAAGTCAAATCCACTTGGTGTTTCGTGTTTTTTTTTATCAAGCTTTTAAACAAACTATTCGGAAACTGTAAAAAAAAAAAACGCCCACGATTATGTGTAAACACAGACACGCACACACACACATACATGCGCGCACGCACGCACGCACAATAAAAACGCCAGCGCTGCTTTGGGTGCCGAAATCCAGTAACATCACGCGCAAACTCCTGTTGGAGCGAAAGTGTCGAAACAAGCTTGTTAACGCCTTGTAAACAACCTGCTCCCGGCAAACAAGAGAAAAAAAAAGAAGAAATAATTGGTCATACGAGGAGGGTTTGAAGCGACGTAACCCCTGCCGAACGCGGCGGTCTAATTACGGATATAATTAAGCGAGGCTCAACACTTTCGCCTGGCAGCCTTTCTCACTTCCTGGTCGCTATTTTCCCTCCGCTGTTTGCTCTCATTTCTGTTTTTCACAACCCCGGTGTATGCCGGCGCCGGTTCGAGAGAGGCTTTCGATGTTTGGGAGCAGCGTGTAAGTCAGCTTGAACCCGCGACGCGCGCTGCGGATGATTTCTACGAACGCTCCAAATTACAGGACCACGTGCTACCGACGACCAGAGATGTTCACATTAGTAAAACAAAGTCACTAAATACCGTAATTCGTTACTGGCTCAGAAAGTAACTAAGTATGTTGCTCGTTACTGACGTTCAAAAGGAACTCATTACTTCAACTCAAAGGTAACGAGTTATTTTCTCGTTAGTCTGGATGTATCGTTTTTCTGAAGCAGTAGACGCCTCGGGAATGTTTTGTGTCGTTCATATTGCCTAACTTTTTAACGCATTCGTAGCTTTTGCCTTCAAAGTCACAGGCGCGTGCTGGGGTGCAAATCAAATGGAGTAACTTGTGTTGTACACGTTCCTCTCCAAGAATAACTAAATACCGTTACTGGTCACTCAATGAAAAAGTTACGAAAATACGTTACTCGAACCTTCGCACGAAAAGTAATTAAGTCGTTACTTAAAAATGCAACTGGATAGAAGTAACGCGTTACGTGCAAGCCTGCCGACGACCTTCGTGTATGTCATTGAGGTGCCTAGCAGAACGGCGATGACGAACTGGCGCATGCGTCGTGTGTAAGTAACAGGAACGCCAGCGTGAAATGCATCAACTTGACGTGTGACCGTGGCGGCGGAAGCGGATATGCAGTTACGGCTGCATCCGCGTTTCTTTACAGCGACGACACCGATGTTTGCGTACTAACAAAACAAAATATATATTTATTTATTCTTGCGGGCGGGGCAAACGTTTCAGGTTAAAGCAAAAAGTAATTGACAAGGTGTATCCGCCATGTTTGCGAGCCGTGTTTGCTTCTTTTCGCTGTAAAGGAACGAGGCCCTGACGTGCGCGACAACGACACGCCGACAACTGAGAGCCAGTAATGAAGTACATTGTGGCCGATTTCGGTCGTCAAAGCGGTGACGTTAAGCCTCAGTCGCACTCCTCATACATCATAAAGAAAAAAAGACGGGCTGCAGACACAATGTGATCCGTGTTTCTTCCTTGTATGGCGGTCACACTGGGCGTACTAAAACTGTCGGCAGACACGTTCGAAGCATACATATATGTACGAAGCCTTACGCGCTTCGATCAAGCTTGAGGCCTGTCCGCAGATATTTCGGTCATCATGTCCCCAGAGAAACTCCGTGTCTTGTGTGTGATGTATGAGTAGAGAACTGCATATCCGCGGATATCCGCAGTCAACGGGCGGATGCGGATAAAAATGATTCAGATTTGGCGGATCGCGGTTCGGATGCGGATGCTAGGGGCTACGGCTGCGGATCGAATGCGAATATCCGCGGCTCTGGATTTACATTTCTTGTCGAGGCGGCACATAAACGTGCGCGACCCGGCGCAGTGTGTAGAGCGAATAGGTGAGCGATGCGGAAACTTGCGCCGGCACGAGTTTCGGTACCACAGACTTGTAGCACAGTTCATGCATGCCATCCCAGCATGAAATGCACAGGCGGAAAGAGACTTCTCATTAGCGGGTCTTAATTTAAGGGAGGCGGACCAGTCTGACTCCGCCCATGCTAACGATATTCTGTTTCTTCTGCACAGCAACCTGGACAAGTAAAACGTTGAGTGTCGGTTAGATTTTTTTTTCCCTACAGTTGGCAAGTTGTTTCTAAGTATGTGAGGTTCCGAGCATGCAGTTGAAGGTTCGTGTTTAAAGCTGAAACCGATAGGAGGGGTCGACATTATTGAATATTGGGATATTTTCCCAGTGGTGTACTCGCGCCTTATATACGAGTGCTCTGCTCCGGTGAGTGACCACCTTTCCTCTCCCATTATTCTATGGTCTGGCCTAAATAAAATGACGCAGTGTCCTTCGTTTATTTTTATGTTTAGAAAATATACGTCTGTTGAAGTAAATTTCACAAAGCAAAAATGAAAAAAAAAGTATTTTCTTTTGAGCGTTTTTTTTTGGACAAAGTGTCACAGACACCCAAGACGATCTCATAACTGCGATCATCTTCCCAGCGATGTGAAGTTTCTCTAGAAGTATGATCGCTTATATAAATACGATGAAACAGAATACCATAAAATGACTTTCACTGTATCCTGACACGAAATATTCTTTGTACAAAAGTAAGCAGACGGCTTACAGGATACCATCCGGATGCCTTTTTTTTATATTCATGCTTGATTTCAAGTGAAAGCGCAGATTGCGGGTCGGATACGGTTCCGAATTTCGCAGGTGAGGTTTCGAATTTCGCAGATGCGGTTCGGATGCGGACAGAAAGTCTGTGGATGAGGATCGGATGCGGATGATAAAACTGTTATCCGCGCAGTGCTCCATGTATGAGCAAGGAGTCTGCGGCGCTAAAGCCGGGGTCACACTGCTCACGAGTCACACAAAAGACAGTCGGCAGACACGAGCCACCGCCATACCCGTGGTTTGAATGCCGCGTGCCAAATCTTCTCCTTGAACTGATTGCCATGAGGCATTCGAAGCACGGATCTCGCGGTGACTCGCCTTCGAATCTGTATGAAGACTGTCTTTTCTACGATGTACAAGCAGTGTGACCCCAGCTTAAAAGTGACGGGGCGGAGAAGTAGAAGAAACCAATTTATTTTAAATTTGTCAAACTCAAAAGTTAGAACGCTGATAATTGTCGCCAAAAGTGTTGATTTGCACTCCAATTTTTTTATACGTGCGCGAAAAATACTTGGAATGTTAATAACGAAAGGACGAAGAGCGACGAACGCAGTCGTTTTGGGGACGCTGCTATTAGGGAACGCTCTCGCGAATGCTCAAAAGTGCGGACTGCTGAGCAATGCGGGCAATACGGCTTGGTGCTCCCAAGAACGGCGCCGCGTTAGCAGCCGCCTGCCCTATTTCGGGGAAACTTTGATATAAGGCGAAAAAGAAAAGAAAAAAGAGTCGGGAAGAGGTTTGAAGTCATAACGCTTTCCCTCTCCGGAGATCAATCTCTTGCCTGCCCCCTAATCTCGAGGCGATCGCGGCCCCATCGACTGCGCAGCCAACTGCCGCCTTCAGCTGCTTCAAGCCGGCAGGGTAAAGCGCCAGAAAATGAAGCTTCGGTCCTATTTTATTTTCCGCGTGAAAAGCGAAAGAACGGCGCTCCAAAGTACGCTCTTTTTTTTTTTAATAGAAAGCGTTTGCTTGTTGATGTTTCTGCCTTTTTTGGTCTTTCTTTCCTGCTGTATGAATTAACAATACGAAAGTAGGCGCGGGCTTGACAGAAGTATAACTAAGAAAAACAAGCTTTGGCTATTTCGAAAAAAAAAGTTTACGGCTAAGAGGTTTTGGGATTCCACTGTTCAATTTGGTAAATGCAGTTACAACGATTGACGCGACCGCGCTTCTGTGAAGTTGGACGATTGGCGTCGTAGTTGTGGTCCGAAGCGTAAAGTGCATGCAAGCGTTGAAGTGCGACGAGGGCCACCCGGGAAAATTAGGGACAATCGCTGCAGCCATTGATGGGAGCGTGTGTACTCTCTGAACGTGCTTTGCCGGTGTGCGCTCGGAGTGCGGATGAGCTAACCACTGCGATCTACAGAGGGGGGCTCGGTAAATGACGTGACGGAAGAGAATATTGACCTAAACGTAAGGTGTCTGGTGTGACCCACGTATACTTTATGGTTTTGGGCGCGTGATATGTCGTGGTGCGGCACATCTCGGGTTTCATTTTCACTTCGTGGAAGCGCGAGCCCAGTTCACCCTACTTCATTTCATAACATGTCCGAGCGCAGTCGAAGACGGGAACACACACATCCACGAACACAGATACGAAAAGCGCAAGTCATTGGGCCATCCCTGTGCACGATTGGCTTAGTGATGATAGAGCACATAGAGAAACATGACGAACACCATGACGTTGCACTTTCGATGCTGTTTGATTGCTCCTATCGGCTTATGGTGTCGGCAGTTCAGTTAATGTGAGACAAAATATAGGACGGCAGTATCTTTTCGGCTATTTTTTTAATTATTTCTTTTGTGTGGAGAGCTTTCAGCATATGATGATGATCATCATCATCGTCATGTCTTTATTTATGCTGCCATAAACAACATTTGTCATGATCACTCGTCTATCACTCAGTACAACTCAGGGATCGGTTCTCAGTGGCTGAAAAGTTGTCGTCTGTGTATTTCTCGTAGTATAGTCGTTTCTATGGGTAAAACGACACAGCCTGACTATTCATGATAATGCATGTTCCGCACCCAGTGTATAGCTCGCATGGAAAATGTCGGTTGGAAGGGAAAACAAAAAGAGTTTCTTTAGATAGTTTGCAGTCGGTGCATAGTCCGCACGTAACAACATTCTCCTACACAGCACACCCTGACAAATGCCTCCTTTATTAGCTCAGGAGAAAGCCTGTATGATGCAAAATCATAATTAACACACTCAGCCATTCACAAAATCTGTCACGTGTCGTCATAATCAATGATTTAGAAAACACAGAAGCCTCGCATATTTTGCACGATGTACAGTTTCAACTTTTCGACATGTAAAATCCGCGTACTCCATTCCACAAAATAGGCAAACCGTGACATAATTCAATGTTTGTGACTGGCCACTGCTCTGTCGTTCTTAAAGGGCCTCTAAAAGTAAAAAACGATTTTTTTTATCAGTCTGAGGTGACACACAAGTCAAAAAAGTAATTTTACGCGAAACAAAAAATAAAAATTTAGAGCAATATTGACGGCGCGAGACGCGATTTAGTCAACAGTCACCTCCTCCCCACTTGTTTTCTCTCTCGGCATTTCGGGCGCCTGGAGGAGAGGTGGACCGGCTTCGCCTTAACAACCGAGATGGTCATTTCGGAATAACCCATGACGTCATGGACTTTGCGCGCAGAATTTCAAATAAATCTCTCACCATCAATATTGCTCTAATTTTTTTTTCTCGTAATATTTATTTTGTTGACACGCGTGTCCCAAACAGACTCTAAAAAAAAAACTTTTTTTGCTTTTCTTTTAGGGGCTTTTTAAGCTGTAAGTTGGCCCGCTTAGCTCTTGTTATTCGAATGCAGGGACCATAAGCGGTGCAGCGTGCCGCACTTTAACTGCCCTTGTCCGATTCTTACATGCATCACCGATTCGCGAGTCGACATTGAACGGTCACAGCATTTGTTAACTTTAAGTTCGCATACAACGTCCTATGTAAATAAGCCGATACGCATACCTGGGTGGCAGCTAGAGATTGGAGCCTCTCCGTTGTCTGCCTGGGGAGATGATCCCCAATTAGCAATGTCGGCGGTGATAGCGGTAAAAAACGCGAACCTTTGATATTGTGACACAAACATTAAATTTTAATAGAAAAAAATGAAAGCCGTTTACAATCCCCTGTGACACCGAATCAGAGCTCAGCTCTTGAGGAGAAGGAGGGAAGGGTACTGAGGCGAGAGGGTGGAAAGTCCCCTTCTACTAACATGGGTGTGGATCGACGTGTGCTTACGGAACTCGCAGAAAATGCACATCTTTGGTGTGCATTTTGTAAATTTTGCGGGAATTTAGCAGGAAAATTTTTTCCCCTAAGTTTAACGGGGAAATATTTTCCGCTAGATTTAGTGGGGAAATTTTTTCCGCTAAATTTAGCGAGGAAATGTTTTCCGCTAGATTTAGCGGGGAAAGTTTCTCCGCTAAATTTAGCGGAGAAATATTTTCCGCTAGATTCAGTGGGGTATTTTTTTCCGCTGAATTTAGCGGGAAATTTAGCGTCATCGTCACTGATGACGTCATCAGTAACGATAAGGATGACGATGACGTCATGACGATGATGTCGTCGTCACGTCACCAGTGATGTCACGTGTGACGTCATCAGTCACGATGACGATGACGTCATCGTGATGACGTCATCGTCATCGCGTGGTTACGCCGACGGTGACGGCGACACTGCTCATGCCGGAAGCCGGCGCCTAAGAGCTGAGCTCTAAAATGTTCGGACGTACGTTTTAGTCTGCCGAGCCATTAAGAAAATAAAAAAAGGCAAGGAAAGTTTAAATCTATCTGCCGCTCGATGCGCTCGTAGAAGTCAGTGTGTTCGAAGTAGCAATCGAAATGCATAAAGCTCATTGTAGAAATAGTTGCTTCCGCGCAAGATCGCTCACCGTGTCCCATTTCCTTGTGCTGTCCGCAGGTGTCCACTGTCGTGCCAGGGGCTCGGATGCACTCAGCGCTCTCCTGGAGGCGAGACTAGTCAGGGGCCGCCATGACATGCAGGGTGTATGACTACAGAACTCTACTCAAGGTGAGCCTCAAGGGCCGATTTTAACATTGTTTCCTAGTCTTTTTTTTAACGCGAAAGCATTAACTGCCCCATGGAGCGAACCGGCGTTACCAGCATTTGAGGCCGCGAAAAACGGCACCTAAATTCGCCTCTCCCATGTCTGTAGCTGCGAAACAAGGAAGAAATTTTCATCGGCTCCGATGCGTTATAGTTCCAGGGAACGCCACCCCACAGAGAAGCCTTCTCCATGGCGCTGCGGCCCGTGCGCCGGTAAAAGGGAGAGGGTGGCGTGCGCGTGGCCGACCCTCTCCCCCTCTCGGGTCACGTGTCAGGCGTGTCCGGAGGCCCGGTAGGGGGCGCGCTGCCCGCTGTCTCTCCGCGCCGCGGACAGCGGGGCGCGCTGCTTGAAGGATTATGACGTAGGTTTTAACCAGTTCTACGCTGGTTTTTTTTTTAACTTTCTATGGAACTTGTAGACTCTTAAGGCTTGTTCGCACATCTGCGACTGTTTAGAAACCGGTTTTAAGCCTCTTGTGACTGCTCACGACCGGCTGCAGCGCTGCGCAGCCGGTCGTGAGTAGTCACAAGAGACTTAAAAACCAGTCGTGTCGCAGACGGTCGTAGTCAACCGCAAGTGAATGAGCCTGCCTTTACTGTACGTGTTAAAGCAATCGTGTCACTTGTACCGGAACACTTCTGTGGGTAATTTCTAACGGTAGAAGTAACATGCAAAGAGTCGTGTGCTGCTAAATTGCTCTACAAGTTGTTTGTGTTTGCTTTCTAAAAAGAGGTTGATATAACAGAGAAATGTATGGACCTATAAAGAAGAGTAAAAACATTTTACAGCATCATACATATACTTTCACTTTCCTTTGAAACGGGAGAAAAACACCAGTTTCGTCTAGGTGTTTGCTTTGTCAGTCAAGGATGCCCAGATATTCGGGCAGAACGCAAGGTTATTTGATCCTGTAAAGCTTCCAAAGTACATATGTTCCACTGCACAGAAAAGTTAAAGAGGGACTCACACTCAACAAACCTACTGTGGTATTTCATACACAAACATCGCAGCCAAGCTTTGATTTCTCAATGAAAAGACATTTTTATTATCACTAAGTTTCGCATGCTCAACAATAAACAGAAACGCTCCAATAGACCTATTGCTAAATTACCCAAGCATCAAGTGAGAATGCAGGGATTGGTGTTCCACACGCCGCACGTGCCGGCATCAGCAGTAGTAACTTTTCTAAAGCAAATGCCTAAAACAAATTGCCTCTTGCACGTGCGTTCGTCAACGCCTTATTTTGATTATTTACTTCGAATCTTTTATACGGGGAAGGCGTGCGCGTGTGGCGTGTGGAACACCAATCCCTGCATTCTGCTTGATGCTTGGGTAATTTAGCAATTAGGTCTATTTAGGAGAGGCACGAATGACACTGTAATACAATTGATTGATATATTAGTCCGTATAATCACTTTCAATAAATAGAATAATCAGAAGAAAGTTCTTTTTCTTCGACAGATTAATAGCGCCGAAATGTTTCGGTGGCGCTCTTTTATGACATCTGTTCGTGACGTCACGATTAGGATTTGCCTCGCTGTGACGTCACGAGTTGTGATCTTGGCGACTATTATCAGTTGCGAACTAAGTTCGATGGTATCTGTAAAAAGCACGATGGAAGCTTGAAGTCATCGCATTCTTAAAATTACACCATGGAAGTTGACAGTCTGACATTGTTCTTATTTCGGTGGATGAAAGCAGAATTACAAAAATAAAGACATCGTATTGAACGTTTGGCCAACCTTTGAATGCCGACCAAAACGGCCCTTTTGCTCGCCCATGTCACCAATGACACCTTCTGTTTCTTTGTCTTCTACTATACTAAGAAGTTCCCGTCCACGTCACTTTCCACTTTTTTTTCCTAACCACAGTTTCGGCTTTTACACAAAATGATTACCTATCACCAGCTCGCCTGCACACTTTCGGTTTTGTCGTTAGGCCATATCTGTACACAAAAATATGTCCACTGCTTCATCATGATATGGTGTGAGCAATACACATCCGAGTGATCGTTTACTGTCGGTTCCAGGTCTGCTGCCATACCATCCCGACGTTGTGCGCATGTTTTTGCGCATAGTTCTGTTCTGCTGTAGCGGTATCTAGGTCGTCTGACAGCAGTAGTCATGTCTCTAAGTTTCGGGTCCTATAGGCACTTCAGACTTGCTTACTGATACACTAAACGTTGCGAGACTCCAAAATGTGCCTCTAGTGAAAACTGCAAGAATCGCAAGACCCACCTTCCTTTCGAAGCCCAAAAAGGCAGTAACAAAAAATTTCCTCAGTTCTGATTTGCAGTATTGTTCTAGTCGCACATTTTCCACCAACATATATTTTACCCAGAATTTTTTAGGACCCATCATTTTTTTCTTTCACGATTTGAAATGAAATCAGCCCATATAGTGTATTTATTGCGGTTTATGGTTGAACTTTCCTGTTTGTTTTTTTCTCTCGGGGAAAAAAAGAAAAGTGTTTGTTCAGCTTTCGTCGTGTAAGTCAGCCTCCTCTGGGGTGTTTGCATTCTGAGGTTTCGTTTTGTACGCCTCATAAGCATAATCGATATTTGGGTCGACTCGGCAGAGAGCAGTCTCCTTTTTGTGTGCGAGCGACTTCGCTCGCTTAGGTCGGCTCTTTTCATTCGCACATTTTTCATTTAACTTTCAAATGCTCAGCCGTAAACGTTATCGTTGATCGATTCACCACACGAAGTTGAACGATTTCATTCGTGTTGTGTTTGGGTTATTTGGATCCTCCTCCCGAAACATTGGGGGAATTATGAGTAGGTAGACGACTGGTTAATTAAGAAATACACTTGATTAGGAAAGAATAAGAACGCTACTTATCCTGTCATGTTGGTGTTAATAATTTTTTCTCGTGAAGTTAAAGCCAATGTGCTCGTTTTGTAGGCAATAGATCCATTTGTCAACCTTCTTATAGGATGGCAATGCATGAGATCTTAGTCATTGCAATTCTGTGTTGTCCGTAGATTCTTCCGCGAGGACTATGTCGAATGAGCGAACTATACGTCCAGCGTTTTATATGGACATATCTACAGGCTTCTGTTACTCATTGAGTAGACGCTTTCAGGATTGGTTTTACAGGTAATTACAATTACAGTACGAGTAAACAATCCCGAGATTTCTTCAGTAGCAATTACAATTACTCTAGGAGTGCACAATTACAACGTTACGTTATTTATGGATATTCTTTATTGATTTACGAGGAAACAATCACAAACCTAGCTGTACGCGAAATTCTTTTTGCAGTCGCCCTGTTAATTATTTTTATTAGAATCCACTAGGTACATCGAATATGTTTTTTTTCAAATGTCAACCACTGTTTACTTTCGAACGAGATATCTATATTTCTCGTTCTGTATCCTAACAAGGTCTAAACCAACTCTTTAATTACCGAATGAGGCAGGGGTGCAAGCCTGAGGATTGTATTTTTGGTTGTCGCGAACAGTGCCTTTCGTTCGCGATCTCAACAATCTGCTGCTTCACGGCGATCGCTTGTACAGTCAAGTCACGAATGCCGTTTCCGCGAAAAAACAGTTCGCCTCCCCGTGGTTGAACTGTTTTGTCGCTCTTCGGACTCGTAGAACGGAGAGCTTTAAGCGGCTTAAAACTAAATCGCGTCGCACATTTAGGACCAGGAGGTCTCACTGCGCTCGAGGAGACTCGGGGAATTCTATCTGGAGTCGAAATACTCTCCGCTGCTGGGGACGCGACCGAAATTCCAACCGCGTGGAAAGCAGAAAAAAAATAAAATAACAAATAAAAAGAAATAAAGAGACTCTGCGTAATCGCCCGCGCCTTATCCACGTTTTCGGTGCAATCGGCACGTTTTTCTATTTGGACTCGCTGCGCCTTTCTTTTCTTATTCGACCAAAGTTTCAGTTTCATCGATACGATATCTCTCGGGAAACGTTGTTTTGCCACCCTTAAAGCGAACCTCTTTTACAATTCATAAGGCGCAGTGTTTTGTTTGGTCTTGGCGGGATTACTCGTGCGGTGCTGGCAGAGAGTTGGGATCGTGAAAACAGGGGACTAGTGAATTATTGTCGGAATCTTAATGTTACGGACTGTGTGAGGCGAAGACACGCGTAGAAACCGCCTCGCCCCACCAGCGAAATAAACGAGAAACGCTGTTTGCACAAGCGCGGAATATTCCTTGGTGGGAACGCGTATCTTTTTTTATTCTATTAAGTCATTAAATACTCACTAAATAATGCGATAACAATATTTTCGGTTCGCCAAAAGGCCGGTTTTTGTCACGTTGCCGGGTAGTGTCTGTTGTTGTTTTGTTCGCCGACCGTCACGAGATGGCCTGTAGCCGCCGTGCGTTCGTTGTAGTTTCTAACGCACCGAAAATGGTTGCACTTTGTGATCCAAGTTGCGGCGTGGAAAGACAGCGCGCTCATCGTTTCTTTCTTTTTCTTTCCTCCGCGGGTTTCCAACTTCGGCTTTAAATATTTGATTACATCCGTCGGACCTTTCCCAGTTGCACGGCGCATGCGCGGTGGCCTGTATAGAGTGACGGCGACGTCAGGAAAAGAGGAACGTGACGTGGGGAAGGTCGGAGATCCGCTAACGATGACGTCATGCACAGGCCTTGTCCCCTTTGTGGTGTTGGTTCATTAAAACCAAACGCATCGCGACGGGAGCGAGGCCCAAAACATAGCCACAATCAGTGTTTGGTTGGTCGGATTCGCGGAGGGTCTATTGAAAAACACCGAGCTGAGCCTCGCCGTTCTGGCAAAGGCCGCCCAATTCGTTTCACTTGGAATAATCTACATGAATGGTTTCACTCACGGTTACTTCCAGTCAAGCCTTTAAACATCCAAATGTTTTTTCTTTCTTTTTGTGTGTGTATGTGCTTGGTTGTTTGGCAAATGCGCTTTCGCTACGTAGAGCGACAGCATGCGGATTATGAGTTGACAATTAATTGAATGCTGTACGTTGTGTACTTTGTATGCGCTATTTCTTTTTTTTCTTCGTGTAATCAATCATTCGTTTTCTCGGCTTTGAAAGGCGCAATCTGTATTTATGTATTATTAGAATGCTGGTGTCCAAAAACAAATCTCCTAAAATGTCTTTGCGGGCGTTCGAGCGGGACTCCGCACAATGTTCTGTTTTCACGAGCACACACGCATGAAGGACGCAATCCGAATCTATAAGCTTGCGCTTATTCATCCTAAAGTACTTTTAGTTCTTTTTTTATATATGTGCGTTCTTGTGCGTGTGCTTGCTTGTGTGATTACTATCTTAATCGCAGTTAACGTGAACACGAGAAGAGTTAGCATCGAGTAAAAAAAATAAAGAAAGAACAGAGGAGAACTGCAGTGATGCGGATGCGTTGCAGCGCGCTTCGGGCCGTTAGAGTGATATGACAGTACCCGAAGACACGCGCTTTCGTGCTTCGCTACCTCTCATTAAGATGGTGCATTTATTTACTTATTTATTTATATGGCAACATAAATACAGACCTAGTCCGAAGTGCAGTACGTCGGCGAATATTTATTCTGTCACGGCAACGTGACAGAATGTCTCCTAAAAAAGTATAAATTTGTTTCTTCTCACAACCGAAAGTGACTATAGTAGTATTTAGGTGAAGCAGTTCGCTCTTTTTCAGACCGGTACTGTTCGAAACCTTCACGACGCAATGTTACTTAAGAGAGCGTAATGCTCGCGACTCCTTCGTTCTTCTCAGCTCGGACAACGGTGTTGCGTTGCAGGCAACCGGAAATCTCAACGGGCTTTGCATACCCGAGAACCGCGAACGTTTTTTACTTCTCAAAAATCGATCATTCAGAAACGCAGCCTTCTCGATCTGGCCGTAAGTGTCACGAAGCCACGAATACAGTGCTCGGTCTGTTGCTGCATAATAACTGCACGAAAGGCTCCGCCCTTCCAACTCCCCGATTCAAATTGGGCGTCACTAAGCCGGACAGTACGGACGCACCACTTTTCTGACGTCACAGCCGACGATCCGATAAGGTCAAACAAGCAACACCAAGAGTGCATCGCAGCAAACTATATACACAATTCTTCCGTGTCCTTGGCTGACTATGGAGGCACAAATAAGAGTGCAAAACAAAAGAACAACGAAAAGAAACGGGTCTCTCTGAGAGGTCGTCCTAAGCTGGACAGGACCGAAGCTGCTGTTCCTGTCCGGGATTGGGTACACCGCCACCTTGATTAAGCGGACGACAAGAAGCAAGCGACAGACAATCCGCCGGAGAAGCGAGCGACGCCGAGGGAATTGTCCTTATCGTCGTGCACGGACCGGGGAACGGCTAATCCGCGAGATTTCCGTTGACTCGGCGGCCTCGGCTGCAATCGCGACTACGCGATTTTCCTCTTGGCCGATCCAGGTCGGCGGCAGGAGTCCAGGCCCCACGTCGCCGCTGCCGCCGCCGCGCTCGTTCAATACCAACTACTAGCACGAGGCCTGAGTATGACGTCATTGTTAGTGGATCTCGTTGTGATACGCGTCGAGACGCGCTGACGGCGATGCTGACGCAAGCTGACGGGCGGCACTGCGTGGTTCCGCTAGTCATGACGTTGCGTCGTTGGTCAGCCCGGACGGCTCTCCTGTTTGGGCGTCCACTTAAGCGGCGCGGCTAATCGAAAACCGATGTCAGCCAGCAGGCCAGTCATTAGCCCACGACCGGGACCCTATAAATAAGCGGTCCTGCGGCCGTGGTCTCCGCGTAGTCGAAGCCGAATCAATAGAGAAGCCGGCCCCGTCGCAGCGTCCGATCATTTACATGATCAGACGCTGCGCCACCGTCTATACTGAACAACGCGCGCGCCTTTTGATTCAACGCGTGTTCGCGAGGCTGAAAGAAATGAGTATCTGACCACCGCAGAAGTTACTGCCACGATTCCTTGTGCACATTTTGCTAGATTACCCTATAGGGTGTCTCAACGTCCTTCTGTTTAGGGTGATGCCATCCTTTGTAGTACCCAATGCGGACAGCACGCGCTCGCACGGAAAATACACAAAAATCGTCGTCAAAAAAAAATGTCGCCGTAGCACAGTCAGCACCACGAAAGCGTGCAGGGTCACGCTCATTCACGCGCTTCGGAACAAAAAAAAAAAAAAAGAATAAGCGTTCGGAACGAAATGGTTAGATGTCATCGCCCTGATTCCCGAGTCCCACTAGAGCGACAAACAGAAACAACCGACAGCGACAAGCCTCAAACCAGATTCTTTCGCGATTCGACAGGATTTGTAGAATAAAGGAGGCTATGCTGAAACACGAGTATCATGCACGCGAGGGTATCTTTGGCAGGCTCGCAATCGATCGTGCTTTCTTCATGAGTACGGAACAACTAAAAGCCACCCAAAGGCATACCATCGTGAGCGTGCTGCATGTGTTGGAGGCTTGTCGGTGTCGGTTGTCTTTGTTTGTTTGCTCTAGTGGGACTCCGTCCTAAGCAAAGCGCACATGAAGGCACCTAGATTGCCCAGGCACCGAGGAGCACACTGCGAGTGTAGTTACCCGCGCCTAGCGTGCTGGCATCTGCAACACTAACCCTTCTAAAGCAAACATCGGAAATAAGTGGCACTTTGCACGTGCATTCGTCAACACATGTATACTTCCTCCCACCTTAGCATGTTCCTCGCTGCACGAGCGTTCGTGCAGTGAGTGCTCCAGTCAAGGCAGTCAAGGCTAGCCGCTCGCGCTTGCAGAGCCTTCGCGCTTATCCCATGCTAAGGTGAGGCGAAATATAGAATCTCTCATCCAGGTTACGAGAGTGCGTGTAGCACGTGTATCTAGATTTGAGCATTTTCCTTGGTGGCTTGCGGGTAGGTTAGGTAAAGCAATATTAGGGATTTTATTAGGGTATCAACACTTTGGGGCCTCCGAGCAGCTCGAGGGACCCAAGGCGTGGGGGACCCTATTTTAAAAATCCCTACCATCGTTCGATTGACACAGACTGGTAAGAGGCGACGGCTTCGTGCGTAGTATGGTTACGAAAGCAATTTCAACGTCAAGGAAGCGTACACGTACGAGTCATTTTCTGAGAAAAAGAATATGAGGAGGGCTCGGGCCTAATGCGACGAGAGTGTGTAGCAGCGAGAGTTTGACATGATGAAAATGTACGTAGCCTATGTTAAATTTCAGTATTCGTGACTCTAGAGGAGGTGACGCCATCCAGCGGCAAAGTCGTAACTTTCAGAAACGGCGAGCCCGTGCCTGTCGAAATATACAACGAAAACTTTCGCGGCCTAACGGCGAAAGCGCGAAACGAAGGAGCGGGGATCAAATGTACACCGTTAGAATCGAGAACATAAAAAAAAAAGCTTGAAACGACTTGATCCTTATTCCGCATGCAGACATCCGAATAAAGCAAGAACACTCGACCGGGAGTCAGAACTGGAAAACAGCGGTCGAAAGTGTAACACAAATTTGATTTATTTTACAAAGCACTTGGGACAGCTTCTTCTTGAAAAAGTTAAATGAGAACTGGCTTCACGTAACAAGAACAGTCTAATTAGACGTTTCGCCTCCCTTGCAGGAGGCATTTTTCACGAGAGGAGTCTCTGGGATATCTGGAAGAAAAAGAGAACCGTGTTTTCTCACCGAATAAATAAACGACGTGTCGTCGAACTCTCAGTTTCCGTACAAAGGTAGCTACTAGCTATGGTAATTATAGGGCAAGATGCCAAGCATTTCAGAACTTTCCATTACCTGATTTCAAAGTTGTAAGCGATTTTCGAAAATTTTCTTGGTGAAATTTGAAGGTTGTTCTCCGTAGCAGGCACCATTAATCATCTCCACGTATTCGCGGGTTTCGTTGCCCCTATCCTTTAACTGAAACAAAAAAAAACAAAAACTCGAAAGTCGTTTAAACTTTGAAATCTGTTTACGGTAACTTCCGGAACTTTGGCAGCTGTTCCCAGCAGCTAGCCCTGCTTTTTGGTGGAGACTCAGCGTTCATCAATGCGGCAAGATAAACAGGGTTCTTTTTTTCTTCCAAACACCCGGAACTTCGGCGACCTCGCTTCGCGCGAGAATCGTCAGAGTAAATTTATATTCGTGGTGATTTGGAGACTCGCGTGCCAAGTTTTCGAGCAATTCGGCACGCCAACTGTTGCCGGACGCAGCGATTCAGGCAATTTGACGAGCGAGGGCGGCGGGACCGTGCGTCGCCGTCTCCCAATATGTGCCTAGATGTCAGAGTGTTTCCAGCTGCCCCCACCAGGGGTCACGTGGTTTATTGACCGCGTTTTGCAATTTACCAGCTCCGAAGAGGTGACGATCGCTTTCCGCCCGTTTTCGTCCTCCTCACGCGACAACGCAACGCCTGCTCACTCGCAACCACACCGCCCCGAAGCCGTCGCGCCATTAAATTGCAAACGCTCCTCGCGGATTCAGTTGCTTCCTCTCTTAAATCTAGGCTCTCTTTCGTCTCGCCGTGCCACGTCGTCGAGGCGGCGCGTTTCCCGTCGCACGGAGAACCAATCTTCCGAGACTGGGTCCTTGAACCGAGTTGGAGACCAAGTAGGAGTCGTGGCCACATTCTATTTTTCAGCCGGCAAGGAAGGACGCCCGTTGTGTGCCCGGCGTAACCGCGTGCGAACCAACAAAGTGAGCATTCATTTCGTGGAACCAACCAGTTTGACCGAGCCACTTTATGCGGCGAACGGCGGGCCGTCGACTCTTTTCACTCGGAGGAAAGCGACGAGGCGAGGCCACTCGTCGCAGCTACAGTCACTGACGGGACTAGAACAGCAGGGAGGTCGTTCCCTTGTCCCGCGTCCAGCGCGCGCTTCCTACCTTCTATTGGCGACGTGAGCGATCGAAAACGTCGCTGTGATCGACCTTCCACGATAGGCCGAATGCTGACTATGACGTCAGCAAAGGATTTCTCATCGACGGAAATAAGAGTAATGTAAGAACTTCATTTTTGTCGGTGTTGGCAGTGTTGGTTTCAGAGCACAATGATTTCAAGCTTCCACCATGCTCACTACAAACACCAGTGCCTGGAAGGCGTCTCCGACTGGTGTGTTTACCGCGTCCAAAAAAGTGGTCTCTCGATTTCCGCCTGATGACGTCGTCGAAGTGTCATGCTGTCGTCGACCGCGATCCTGGCGGCGTCCCAACAGCGGTGGTGTATGTGGCAGACGCCTGTTCTGCGGCAGGTCGCACTCCAGTGTGGCAGTCCTGGGAAGCTTCGTCAGCCAGTAGTTGGGACGCCGTGACAACAGCGACACTCGCGTTCGCTCGTGCTTTTTTCTAGGCCCAACCGCCAGGATCGCGACGTCCGACAGCATGACACTCCGGCTTCTGCGACGTCGTTTGTTGCCACTTCGGGACCGCTTTTGATGTACGGGAGGGATAGCACGCTAAACGCACCACGCTTCGTCTTCTCGTGAGCACCGAGCGTTCACGCGCAGCCAAGACACGGAGGAAGGCGACGGGCGCGTGCTGGACGCTGGGCATCCGAAAGAGACGCCGTTCTCATTATGTCAGGGCACTACCTAGCACCGAGATGTTTCTGTGTCGCTCTCTTAGGGTTTCCATCCTTGACGTCACGACCAGGATTGGCCTCGCCGTGACGTCACGAGCTGTCACCCTGGCTGCTTATCATCAGTTGCGACGACAAGTTCGATGATGTGTTTACAAGAGCACTGTGTAATAGCGAGTTCGTTTCACACGCACTGGCACCGTTCGAGTTCTCTCCCAGAATGCATCGCACTCGCGGAGTGTCGCACGGAAAACTGGCCTCAAACGAACTTGCCAAATGCACTGAGTGCAGAAGACTGATGCTGCCGCCATCTGTGTTGTAGAAAGAGTACCGACCTCAAACCGAAACTAGCGTCTTTCCGCTCGACGTGATGGGTGGGAATGCGAGAGTGCAGTCGCTACCAACGTTTATCTACAAACGTTGGTCGCTGCAACCTGTAGTTTTATTTGCGATGACTTCAAGCAACTCGGCTGTCGTAGAGATATTTACAGACGGCGTAAATTTCCGCAACCAGCTGACTACAAAGCAGATGGATTTTACACTGGAGAAAATAGATGATGCTGTCCGCGCAGAAGCTTGATCCGTTTGAGCATGGTATTCTGCGTGAACCAATGTAAGGGTACGGCTTAAAACTAGTCTGTTGGAATATCCAGCAAAACGTTTCGTGGGACTTTCGATTTCGATCGTAGTTACAGGTGGATCAGATTTTAGCCTTGGTGAAGGCGTCGAGAACGATAGCTTTCTCAAACAAAATACGACGGGGCAAGATAGCTGACGCAGGTAAATGTTAAACATGATGATGTTGCCCAAGCCTCGTGTAAAGTCACTGTGTGACTTTACACGAGGCTTGGGATTCTTGGGCAGTCACAGGTTTCTGCTGGGAGAGCTTTGTCGACAAATGTTCAATTTTTCACCCGCACACTGGCTGGTGATAAATATCTCGGGGGCCGCTGATACGTTTGTTCTGAGCATTTCTTTACACACTGGTACATTCCAGCGCCTGTACGGCAACAGAGCGACTACAAACTTGTCAAATTAACCACGGGTTGTCAATTGCTTCCTTCGTGAAACAGCAGACGCTCACAATTCAAGGTCGCGTTTGATTCCGTTGCCCACGGGACACGATCTCTACCGGAAAATGTACTTTTTTTCTTTCGGTTCCGCTGTACGAATGACACATCGCAGCAGACGACCCCTCGTAGACTGCTCCTCCCACTCCTCGCCGGAGCAAGGCATAACGGGATTGCATTTCGGCGCACGCTCGATTTTCTCGGTGCAGCGAGTGCATGTACGCGTGAGGTGCCGGCGCTGAAACGAACTCGCGGAGTGCAACGCACCGTGGAATGGTTGCCAAGTGCAGCGTCACGGCGCTCGTCGTTTTTAAGCGTTTCCTCTCAGCAACTAAATCAATCATGCGCGCAAAAAACAAAAAAAACAAAAAAACAGTGCAAGATCACGCTTTATTTACGGCGCGTGATTGGTGATTCGCCGCATTCACGGCGACGAACGCCGTGACCGTTTACTTTTGCGCTGCTTGATTTACTCCATCGGATCGGAACGTGGGCTGCGGTCGGACTTAGTGTGAAGCGGAGTATGGCAATTGTGCATCTTGAAGTTGACGCAGTAGTGAACGCATCGTCTCTAACGAGCGTAAGTCAAACGAGTACGGAGAATGGGATCTCGGTAGTTCCATCATATAGCATATGGGCGCGATGATTACTAGGGCGTGAGGGCCGCGGTTTGACTACATCTTGCGAGTGATTCGAAGAGTTACAACAACCCTACCGCGTACACACACTCTCGTCATTAGCGATACCCTTGGCTGGTTGTTGTTCAGTGGCTGTTTAACCGGATTCCCGAGGCGTTTGGCAGCGCGGCTGTTCCGAGTTTCTGTCCAAGATTTCGCGTGAATCGATGTTTCGGCTAATTTCGCTTCGTTAATTTCTTTTTGTTCTGAGAACTTGTACATTTGCTGCCGGATATATGGCGACTGCTGCAGAAACTGCAGTGCGCCGGTGAGTGCGAGTCGGCTTCATTTAACGCGACGATTTCAATTTTTGAATCGGCGCTTTTTTAGTCTATGCTCGCGCGAACGGAGCCAAAAAGTTGGTTATTTTCTAGCGTCTCGCACCTCATTTTGTCAGTGATGGAAAGGCTGCGTCATTTGCGCCAGACTGCGCCATGAACAAGAGCATGCTACATCTTGCGCCAGAGTGCCATTTTTGCTAAAACATTGCGCCACACCCGCGCCAAAATAAGCTCAAACGAAGCCAAAAAAAATATTCGCCGATCTTAATATTTAGAGATGTATAAGAAAAAGCAAATGGTACCAATATGTATTCCACAGCGTCTCTGCTCACTGTATAGTTTGTTTTTATTTGGTAAGAGTACAGTCGAAGGCTCGGACAAACACAACCCCCAACCCACACGTACACTAAAAGTCGATAAAATAACACGCACAGAAAGATGAATGCCACGATGTTGTCGTTTCGACGCTGTGGGATTGGTTGCATTGGCTGGTATCGCACAGGTGAAACGAAGTATAGAAACCGCTCTTGCCCCGTCATCGTCTGAACTTTCCGATGACGTCAGAAGCTAAAAGTCGCGAGAAAGATGCGCAAAATAGCGGGGTGGTGGTTACTGTAATAAGACAGAACCAGGGCGTTTTACTCCTGATGATATTATTTTATTATCGTGTCGGCCACATGCCTCTACGCCGTGGCTACAAGGTAGCGTGGCACGTGTGCCGCTCGCATCAACCTGAATCGCCTCGCACCAACGCGCGTGCGTCAAGCTTCACCGCTTTGCACCGGAGTGTTAGGAGTAGCGGCTGGCATGGGGGACCGCCTGGGTTGGCGTGATTCGCTCGAAAAGTATGCTCAGTACTATTACAGTTCGACTTTCTTTGGTATTGATTGTAGGCTGACCTCTACTTTTCAATATCTGTGCCGTGAAAGGGAATAAAAGGAAACGACGGGTCTGTATTTGAATAAATACGGTAGTCAAGGTAGTTTCCGTGCCGCAGTCAATCGAAAGGGCAGCGAAGTTCGACTCAACCTTGGTTCAGACTCAGCTAAAGCACAATTCTACTTTTTAAATCGCAGATGTAGGTAGGTTTTCATATTATTTATGAATGGACTTTTTTTTTTTTTCTCAATTTATTATGATATTTTGAGTTTTGTATGTTCAGAGAACTGGGAATGTCGTATTTTTCTTAATATGACGTCTTAGCGGATATGCTGGTTTTTGCTGGCAATTTACGGGACTTATGTCTACAGGCTAAATAAACTATCAAGTGTAAACATGAGTAGGTAGACGCTTCACCTCAACTAAAGTGTCGCGCTATGCTTCATTTTATATAAAAATATTAAACCAATCGTAAACGAAATATACTCTAACCTGAGCCTTATTTCTAAAAAAGAAGGCTGTTTGTTCAATTTAGCGATGGAATAATTTTTTTTCATTTTTAAGTGACAAGAAAACAAAGATATGTTGGCATGTGCTTCATAAACGTCAGTGATTGCTCCAAACCAATATTTTGCCTTCTACAAAACCTGCTAAAAAAAGAAAAAGGAGTCAAATGCCATTTTTTATCACTAATTTTATCACCCGGCCTCTTCAAAGAAGGAACGAAAAGAGGGGGGGGGAGGGGAGGAGGGGGAGAAGTTCATTCTAGTAAATATCAGAAATGATGGCATCAAAAATGAAATGAACACATGCGTTTAGAATCTCGATTTTTGGTTGAGAGAAAAGAATGCGTCTATTCATTGCTCGGCATGTACCGCCCGTATGATAGGAAGAACAAATGCACTGACTGCAGGAACGAAACATTACTGAAAGCACTCGGAGCTTCGCCGAAGTCTGCGCCAAACCGCCGAGAGCGAACGAATTGAGCGGCATTAATTTATATTTCTCAGATATTCAGGAGTGGTGATATAAAATTGAGTATCTTGGCTGTAAATTTACCCCGATATTGGTTCCAGCTTCAGAAAACGTTTGTCTACCTTTTTCCTTTTTGTGTAGGCGGGAGACGAGAAAGAGCATGGAACTGAAACGCTCGGGATGATCTTCTCGACTGGAGATGGGAGGCAACGCGTATTCCACGCAGCGTAACAAACAAAATACAGAAACAGACGCGCTCCGAAAATCTTTCTCCTGGTCGAAGACAAGGGAACAGCATCCTCTCCCGACTCTCTGGACGAAATCTACCAGACGCGGGCTGCGAACGGCCCCTGTGCAATTTGTTGGGTCGGCGGGGAAATTACTCCCCTGGCGTTACTGCTGGGGATCAGTGTTCGGTGTCGGGCGCCGATGGATCATTCTTTTTGGGACACAAAGGGTGGCATGCAGTGTGGCGTTAATACCTGTCTAGCTTCAGATTTTGTTTCGAGGGGGATATGGAGGGGGGGGGGGATTATATTTTGTGTCTTACAAAGGACCTGATGACGTATATCTGCGTGTTCGCGTTGGTAGACCCACGGTGGGCGGTGTTCATCTCGCTGCTTCGCTGAGCTCGTCTCCCGGTAAGTGGCGCGATTCCGGCCTCGTTTGTATGCGAGGCTCGTCGTCGTTCTGCTTCGAAGAATTTTGGAACACTCGCGACTAGTCAAGCTGTTTTGTACAAATTCCCCCCCCCCCTTTTCCTTCAACCGGCCCGCTCCCCCGTTTCTCCGCCAGATTTCAAGCTGAACGTTTTGTCTCTTCTCCATCGCACAAACATCTGCAATGCTGACAATGGCGTGGGCGCGAGCCCGTGGCTTTGGAAAGTGCCTTCAATGCGCCAGGTCTTGTGAAAACAAAGCATTTTGCTGATCTAAGCTCACGCGCCTCTGCCTTTGTCTGCACTGTAGACATTTGTGAGATGGAGTTTCATATAATCATATAGGAATGAAAAAAAGAACAAGAACAACAAATGAATTAGAGTTGAAACGAGCTATGGTGAAAACAAAATTGGTTAGAAACGCTCAGTAAGAAATAAATATTTGGTTCTAGCAGGTTTAAAAAGCTCGGGTATCTGTGATGGGTGCAGTCGAACCGGGAATGTTGTTCCAGCCCGGCGATGTAGGAGCGAGGCAAGATGAAGGGAATTTAGTCGGGATATAATTTAGCATGCGTAACGAGAGGAAATGTAAATAGGGCGGGTGAAAATAAATTTCGTGAAATAAAGTCAGGCAGGAAGAACGTTCTTCTTCTTGTTATCTCCTTTCGCGCAGTAATGTCTGACCCAGTAAAAACTCCAAGTTCCTTTTTTATATTGTTTTTCTTGCTTCAGTCTTAATTATATTTTACAGGTTCGACCGCGTTGCTTTCTAGGTTGAGGTTCAGGTGACTTTTGCCTGCATTGTTAGGCTCCGAAGCTCTAAAAACTTGCTTCCGGCGATGCTTCTCCACAAAGACAATGGGTCATTGTTTTATGCGGCAAATGCGAACACACCGGCCACCCTCACTCGCTCGACGTAAGAACAAAACAGCCGTATACCCCAAACAAAGCCAGCCCTCCAGAAACGCTACAACGTCTCGCCAGGGCAGACTCCGTCGTGCATGCAAAATGACCTGCCAAAACCGCGCGCTCACAGAGTAGCGCCACGCCTTTCGTTCATTCACTGATTTTTCTCGTAATTTAAAATTTCAATCCCCCCCGCCCCCTTTTTTTTTGTGGGGGGGGGGGGGGGGGGGCATGGAGAGGCTTGAGACAGAAGGTACACGAAGAGCCATCGACTTTTCAACACCGGACTCTTGGGGAGAAAAACAAATATATATATATGAGCGTCTGAGCTTTGGCGAATCCGTGGCTTGTGCCAGCCGGAAGAGTAGCAGCTGCTCCTCCGTTCATCCTTTCACTGACAGTGCGGTGGGAGCTACGCTCTCGCCGGACCAATGAACCGCATCCCTTTGACCAGCTGACCCAGCTCTTTGAGCGAGGGTAGGAGCGAGAACGTGATCACGTGGTCCAACGCGCTCGCAGGCTTCTGCCGCACTCTCAGCTTGGGGGCGACCGGAATGCAGCGTCCCCCTTTCCTCCCTGTCGACGAGAGACGCCGTCAGCGACGCGCTGATGTCTCCGATGTGTGGCGGTCATTAGTGGGGCGCTCTGGAGCCGCGGCGCTTAGTCTCGTCCACGCGCTCATCCATCACTCTTCTCCCTCCCTCCTCCGTTTTACCCCCTTTCTCTTTCCTGATTTATTTTTTGTCTCATTGTTCGGGGGCTCTTCCCGCTATAAACAAAAAGAGATGACGTAAATGTCCGGTTTCCTGTCGGCGCGCCGTTTGAGTTTTTATATATTTCCTCTCTTTTGCTTTCTATCAGATTCCAATACGTATAATTTTAGGCAGGAAGCGATCCTCTCTTTTAAACGTAACCATCGTCGGAATGTTTTATATTTTTATATATCCTTTTGTTCGCTTTTTTTAGCGTCTTTCCGCGTGCCTGTGTGTGTGTATGTGTGTGTGTGTTGTGTGTGTCCGTGTGTGTCCGTCCTTTCACTTTCGTTCTCGCCTGAAAGGGATTGTTCCTGTTTTTGTGTTTTCAATCTGCCCCTCCCCCCCCCCCCAACCCGCTTACCTTCTTTTTTTTATTTTCTTCTCGCGTTCTCGTCGTCTAAGTGTCTGTGTTCAGTGGCCATTTCCATGTCGCCTCCTGACAGGCGAGCTTTCCCTCCTCGTTGTTTATATACTATACCATATATTACACGCGTAAAAAGAACAACCGTTTTCTTTTCTTATGTGTGCGGAGACATTTCTTCGCGTGAAATCGATATACGGACCGCAATAATGGGCTACCGGCGTGACATATACGCTATCGTTTGAAATGGAAGGGCTATGTCAAATTTCCCTTCTTTTTTCATTTTATTTTTTTCAATCTTGCTTTTCCCGTTTGTTTGCTGCCGCGCGGGAGGAGGGCGATTTATACTTTATTGCCGCGTCGATTTTTTTTTCGTCTACCGCCGAACGAAGTATGTAAAAAAAGAAAAGGGGGACATGCAGTAAATTTCGGAACGGGTAGAGGGCAAGCGTGTACGAGCAGACGTCTCTTGAGTGAGATATAGACAACCACTGCTCAACGTTAAAATCGTTGTCGCAACCCCTGTTTTTTTTTCTTTCTGTTTTGCTTTTTGTGTGACGTACGCCTCAACTTTTTGTTTTAAACGAGCCATATCTATGTATGTGTGTGTGTGTGTGTGTGTGTGTGTGTCGTGTGTGTGTGTGTGCGCTGTGTGTGTGTGTGTGTGTGTGTGTGTGTGTGTGTGTGTGTGTGTGTGTGTGTGTGTGTGTGTGTGTGTGATTTTTAGAGTGATGGACAGCGTTTAAAATATGATCTAGATATGGGTATCATTAAAAATGATTGGAAGCGGATAAAACTCTGTCGGCAAAATTGAATGCAATTACAATCGGCACTCTCCCGTCCCCGTTCTACGTTTTTGTTTGTTTGTTTTCTAGGGACCTATAGGAAGTATTCACTGGCGCTCATAGCTGCGTGAGCGACTGCTGAGCGCGTGCCGACGGCGAGCTTCCGCAGTTCTTTGGCAGCGTGCATTCCGCACCATCAAGATTACCAGTCTTAGCAGCCTAGTAATGTGAACTCGTTCTGAGCATGCGCTGTCAACAGCGGCCAGAAATATGGCGTCCAGTGAATACCGCATCATCAGTAGATAATCCGCCTCCAGCGCGAACTTTTTACCTTCCATAGCACTTCGGCGCACGCGAAGTCAAACATACCGAAGGGCATCGAGCGCTTGCTGAAGTCTGCTGCATGTCTTGTGTGCGACAGAGTAAACGACTCGAGACCCAGAATGAATCTAAGGGAAGCGTTCTCTTGTTCATCCATGGTTCCCTATGAGGCACGTGGTGGTTCCACCTGTCCACAACGCGGGTGGGGACGGAGCATCCACACTAGCGGCACAGAGCACGGGCAAGAATACCGAGCACGAGCTCTTAGCAGTTGATTCCAGTGCGCGAGCGCTGCATTGGCGCCTCCCTATGGCTTCGGCCTCGCGTCCGTAGCATTCGTTTTTCTCCAAGTAAGTGTGAAACAAAGCGTAGGTAGTTCTGCTTTTCACCACACGTAGCCGTGCCGATCGAGTCTCGAGGCAGAATGTTGTTGTTGTTGTTGTTGTAAGCGCTGTATTGACCATAGTACAAGGTAAAGGGAATAGAGGAGCGCGTCGAGTGGCTCTTGGCTTGGACGCTGGTACATTGGGCGAGAAGGGAAGGGATGAAACACTTAAGAGGTTGTGGGGAAGGGGATACTTTTAAACAAAAAAAAATAGCAGTAGTCGTCGATGCCCGCCTCGAAGATGAACTTAAGAAGCGAGTTTAGTTTCGTTTTTCTTGATTTGTCACAGGGGTGGGTGAGTCCACCCTTCTAGTGCGATGATTTCCGTCGGTTTGTGTTTTCTTCTGCATGCCTCTAGTCCGGGACAGTCCCAGATGAGGTGAGGCGAATACATGACTTGCACTGACGTCATATCAGCGGCCATTGTGGTGTCCTTGCTGCTGAGCGCGTACCTTCTGCAGAATGCATTTTGCGCAACTGGATTTGTTTTTCTCGGCAAGAACGAGTAGGAATGACCCAAAGTGACCACCAGCACGAGGCCCCGATAACGTCGCGTGCACGCCATGTATACTGAAGGTCAGATATATGTATATACATATGTCATACCATCGCCTCCTCTATACTCACAAAGCCTGGCAGTTCGACGACGGAGCCATAGAGTGCCCGGTCGCAGATTTGGAGCGCCAGGATCTGGTAGCACAGAGCGTTTCTCGGGGAGTCCGGTATTCAGCGCACAGCTTTTGCAGCGGCGAGGACCCGAATCATGGTTTTCAAACCCGTCGCGAATAAAGCGGTAGCCCCAGGAACGCGAGAAGCACGAGCGGACATTCCATCGCTCGGGACAAGTGTGTTTCGGTTTCTCGCCGCAGCGGGGCGCCCGTTACATGATTCTTGTTTAGATTTTTGTCTGCCGCTCTACCTTTTCACTTTCGGCGGCCCCGTCACCTGACGATCTGCCAGGCTTTGTGAGTATAGGGTGTATTCACTGGCGGCCATATCCGTGTGCGCTATGTGCGCTAATGCTGAGCACGTGCTGATGGCTAGCTTCTACAGTTATTTTGCAACGTGCACCCCGCACCATCAAGATTGCCGGTCTTGACAGCCTATCAATGTGAGCTCGTTCTGAGCATGCGCTCTAAACAGTGACCTCAAATATGGCGGCCAGTGAATACCCCTTATAGAGGAGGCTATGGTCATACAGATGAAAGAGGTGCGGCGTTAACGCTCGATTCGTTCTCCGTGTGCCTAATCTCCGTGTCCTCTTCTACCTTTTCCTCGGTAGTCATTTTGTGGGTGGACTAGCGCAGGGGTTGACACCTCAAAGCGTCACCCAAACCCGAAAGCAAAACAACGACGTTTTCCGATTCTCATGCAGTGGAGTGGTGCTGGACTTCAACGTCGTCACGCGGAGCTTTCTTTGTGTACTTAAAACAATCCCCGATTCCGATACCTGCATCGAGTGAAGCGGGTCTTCCTCGTGACCGCAGCATTTCTGGGTATTCCCGCTACCAAAATCCTACAAAGAGTAGCTTCCTAAATGTAAGTGCAGCCCTCTTTATTCGAAAAGCTGTCCCACAACACCAGATTGACACGAGCGACTTGCGCAGTCAAGATATAGAGCTTATAACAGCGCGCGTCATGTTGGCCGGTCAGAGTTTGTGCGTGGCATCTGTATATGTCCGCGCTGGAAAAAACCTAAATCAAGGTTTCGGAAGTTGTGAAATAAATCTGTCAACTTTGTGATGATCCAATCTTTCTCTGCGGCGATTGTAATGCACATCACATCCTTTGAGGACCGAGCGGAGATGATACTCGTGGCCGGGCTTTAGCAAAATATTTAGAAGAGTGCGACCTTGCTGGGGCAAATGGCGGCGGTCCGTCATTTTTTCGCACTCCTTATGCGTACGCCATTGGCATCACTGCTCGTTCCACAGGCATGTGCGTAAACTGAACCAGATACTCCGATACAATCGGCAGCGATCACAATCCGATATTTCTTTATCTGCATGGATTCCGCGAATCTAAATAGCGCATCACCTACGTTACCCAAGGAAATTCATTTAGAATACACATAAAAATATTTTCAGAACCCATATTACAAGGAATTTTGGCTAGCGGAAATCAAGCTACCATGAAGACAAAGCTCCCAGACCACTATCTAGATGGAGCCTGACCTCTGTCAGCAGTGTGACCGTGGCTTTAGGATATAAACAACGAGCAAACTGCGCTGAAATTCGGGCTTGAATGAACTATTCGTGTGGACACGTCATCTTTGTTTGTTTGTGTGTGTATGTGCGTGCGTGCGCGCGTGCGTCTATGCGTGTGTGTGTGTGTGTGTGTGTGTCTGTGCGTGTGTGTGTGCGTGCGCGTGCGTGCGTGCGTGCGTGCGTGCGTGTGCGTGTTTTGGGTGCAAATTGGGATGGAAGGCAGATGCAAAAGGCCACAAAGGCCTGACTGGCGTATGTCCCTCGAGAAAAAAGTAATGACAAGAACGAGAAAGGTGTTAGTTAAGATTGGCAAAAAGAAGAATAAGTTCTTGGCTATAGCCGTGTTTTGCGAAAACGCAGACGCGTGGGACTTGTTCATACGCAGGACGCCGATTATGGACAGGGTAGAAGAGTGGGTCTGATTTGCTGTAAACCGCGCAATTTTCGCGGCGGTTGTTGCTTACTGTAACTCTAAGATCTGGGATAATATGGCAATGTTTACTTTCAAATTAAAAACAAAAAAGAAGGTATAGCTGACAGCGTTAAGGCGGCAGCTAATACCCCTTTTAATTTAATTGTTCTCGGTCCATAAATGGGCCATTCAGGAAAAAAGCAAATGACGAAGCCGAAGAAAAAACAAACATTTCGACCAGCAAACGAAGTCCGCAACGTAACACGTGAGCGTGACTTTTCTACAGCGTCGTGCTCGCTGCCAGCTTGACGGTTTCAGTTTTCAGCAAAAACGTTTTCCCAGGCCTCGCCGTTTGTGGAGCTTCGTCCGTAGACAGCAGTGGTAGTCTCTCCGAATGCTTCGCGGGAAAGTTGACGCGCAGGAATTTTTCAGAGCGCATAGCCAAGCTCAGTGCACTCCAGAAAGGCTCTCACATAAGAAACTACCGAGTTCACCAGCGATATACGCCACATCGAGGGCACTGATAAACCTGTGGCCGACGGGTTACCCCAGAACGTTCAAAAAGGATAGTGTTAAGAATGGAACCTTCGGCGACCTTCTTCCGAGTTTCAACGCGGCGGAAACGAGTCATGATCTGTCCGGGAACGTCGCCTGCTGGACGGGGCCTACGCGAAACGAGTCTCGAGGAGTACGGACCCGGCGCCTACGTGTCTGCGCCTGCGGAGACAGGTCTCGACGCGCCCGTGACGTCAACGGGACGTGTGTGCGTGCGTGCGGCTTGGTGCGCTCCGAAAGGGGAGAGAGGCCGGGCCTAACTGCGGAGACAGGTCTCAACGAGTCTGTGACGTCAACGGGACGTGTGTGCGTGCGTGGGGCTTGGCGCGCTCAGGAAAGGGAGAGAGGCATGACCTAATTGCGGAGGACCATGGCTACGACGCACTTCTGGCTACGACGCGGCGGACTTTGCTACGACGCACTTGACGGCGGGTTGCTGCTGCGCACCTGCTGCCCTGGCGGGGAGTGAGGGAGAAAACGGACCCTATATAAGGCGGAGCGCGAGGCTGCTCAGGAGTTCTCTCGGATTTGACGACTGTATCGCAACCATGTAATTAAACCGTTCGTTACGTTACCAATTCTCCCACCTCCACTGGACCCCTGGGTTCTTCACTTCGGGGAATGGTCGTCGTCACGAGCCAGGAAGCTCCCGGACGTGCGGCTCAAACCCCGCCTCTAACAACTGGTTGGCAGCGGTTGGGATCGGACCATGCGACATCGTGCTACATCTGCGGGTGAGCGTTTGGACTTTGCTTTGAGATTCGCCAGGCTTCAGATTATGGGTAATTAATTTTGAACTGCTGGGAATCCTTAGTGTTTGACTCGTGCGCTAGGTTTAGGTACAACCTCGCGACAAGTTTTAGAACAAAGCCAAAGCTAAAGAGCAGCGATCATGGATCTAATGAGGTTACTGAGAACAGATTTATTCTGTTTATGTGAAGAATTGGGTGTGGAGGTGGAGCAAAAGATGAAGAAATCTGAGATCAGTAAAGCGATTTCAGAGAGCGCAGAAGTAGAGGAAATTAAAATTGCGTGGGAACTGCTTCTGAACGCTAAGAGCGAGGCTGCAGCGAGAGAGGAACGAGAACGAGAGCAGGCTGCAGCGAGAGAGGAACGAGCAGGAGCAGGCTGCAGCGAGAGAGGAACGAGAGCAGACTGCAGCGAGAGAGGAACGAGAGCGGGAGCAGGCTGCAGCGAGAGGAACGAGAACGAGAACGAGAGCAGGCTGCAGCGAGAGAGGAACGAGAGACGAGAGCAGGCTGCAGCGAGAGAGAGAACGGGAGCAGGCTGCGGCGAGAGAGGAACGAGCGCAGGCTGCGGCGAGAGAGGAACGGGAGCAGACTGCAGCGAGAGAGGAACGAGCAGCGCTAAAAAGGTTAGAGTTAGAGATGGAACAACAGCGATTAAACTCACAGAACAGTAGAGTTGGGACTCCGGTGCGAGCAAGTGAGACCGAGTCGTATCAAATGAAGAAGCTCATGCAGCCGTTTAAAGTTGGGGAAGACGTGGGCCTGTTCTTAGTGAACTTTGAGAGGACATGTGAGAAGTTGAGCTTCGCCCCAGAAACGTGGCCGCAACGGCTTTTGACTTTGTTGCCCTGTGAGGCTGCAGAGGTTGTCGCGCGCCTTAGTGCTGGAGACGCGGACGACTACGACAAGGTGAAGTCCAGCCTTTTGAAACGGTACCGCCTTTCTGCCGAGGCGTTCCGTCAAAGGTTTAGAAACGCATCCAAAAAGAGCAGCGAGGGCTACTCGGAATTCGCTTACGGGCTTAAAACCAATTTGATAGAATGGTTGAAGAGCGAGGAAGTGTACGAAAGCCGAGACAAGGTAGTCGAGTGTGTGTGCCTCGAACAGTTCTTTCGTAGCATTCCGCAGTCAGTCAAGCTCTGGGTGCAGGACAGGGTAGGAGTCGACACTGTCGAAAGGGCCGCTGAGCTAGCCGAGGAGTACGCAACGCGTAGAAAGCTGAGCGGAGAGGAAAGCGAACCCGGCCGGAGCGATCAGCGCAAGACCTTCCGACAGGGAAACGGCTCGCGAGAAAACGGGCCCGAGAAGCCCGAAGCAGGACAAAAGGTCCCAGAAAAGAGCGCAGAACACTCGAACGGAGACGAGGCGCGGAAAAGCCAAACAGGGCAGTTCGAGGCAAGGAAGCCGTTCCTGTGCTACAACTGTCAGGAGCCGGGACACACAGCGGCCAGATGTAAGAAACCGCGGGTTGTGTTCTCGACCGTGACCGGTAGTGACGAGGACCTGGAGCTCCTTCGTCCCTATCTTCACGAGCTCCAGGTAAACGGAAAGCCGTGCAGGGTGCTTCGTGACAGTGCAGCGACGATGGACGTTGTTCATCCGTCGTATGTAACGACATCCGATTTTACTGGAAAGGTAGTTTGGATCAAGCAGCTGCTCGAAAAGCACAGTGTCTGTCTGCCTATGGCGACGGTAAGGATAACTGGCCCGTTCGGAGAGCTAGTGACAGAGGCGGCTGTCTCGCAAACAGTCCCGTTGGAGTATCCTTATTTGTTTTCTAACCGGTCAGAATTCCTGCTGCGCGAGAGGGGTCAACAACTGGGAGAGGGACTAGTTCAGTCAGGTACGAGGTCCAAATCGCGTCAGCTCGCCCCTTTGTTGACGAGTGATCCAGAGCCCGAGGCAGCTGTCGGGGAGCAGGCACTACCAGAGTTCGAGGCAGAGAAACGGGATGAGAGGGACCAGGTTGTAGAACAGCCTGACCTCGTAGCACTAGAAAGTGTACGCCGTCCCAACGAACCGGCGAAAAAGGCGGAGGAAGACGGGATCAGTGAAAGATCTCTCGTAGCTCCGGCGTCACGTAACTTTGGTCCTCTGCTACGAGTAGACAGAGTGTCTTTGACAGTCGAGCAGAAGAGCGACCCTAGTGTGTCAGGGTTTCGCGGTACAGCTCAGGAGATTGCTAGGACCAATGTGACGGGGCATGAAAAAGGCGGATTGTTTTTTCGGCGCTATAAGGACCGCATTTTCACGTCTAGAAATCACGTGAAAATCGATCACTGCGACTTCAGGGCAAGAAAAAGGAAAGGCAAATTTAACGGCAATGCCGATGGGTTGAGCAGATTTTTCTGGTATCACCAAAAGCGGGAGTGATGATCTCAGAGGTCTCCGTCATCCACGGGAATGAGGATCAAAGTGGGGGCACTTCGTTAAAACCCCAACAAGACCTCACAAATTGCAAAAAGTTTTTGTCTTTTGTATTTTGTTCATAGTGACCTCTTTGGAAAAATGAGTTGTGTTTTGGCGACAGCGGGTCTCGATACCCGCAATTGTCCTAAGGTTTTAAATTTGTAGTTTTTTTGCAAATTTTTGTAATCCGTAGTCCAGTCTGGCGGGTCTCTGGCGAATTCCGAGCGTTTGACTGCGGTGTGGCGTGGTGTTGTGTGGGACGTTTCCGCTAATGCCTCCGTTGTAAGAGGTTTGGGAGTTTGTTGGGTGCTTGCAGCGTCTTCTCAAGGCCTACTCCAAGCCCACCTCTTCAGGCCAGCGATCGTACCACCGGCCTTTCGAGGTTTCCCTGGCCCCGGAGGGGCTGTTAAGAATGGAACCTTCGGCGACCTTCTTCCGAGTTTCAACGCGGCGGAAACGAGTCATGATCTGTCCGGGAACGTCGCCTGCTGGACGGGGCCTACGCGAAACGAGTCTCGAGGAGTACGGACCCGGCGCCTACGTGTCTGCGCCTGCGGAGACAGGTCTCGACGCGCCCGTGACGTCAACGGGACGTGTGTGCGTGCGTGCGGCTTGGTGCGCTCCGAAAGGGGAGAGAGGCCGGGCCTAACTGCGGAGACAGGTCTCAACGAGTCTGTGACGTCAACGGGACGTGTGTGCGTGCGTGGGGCTTGGCGCGCTCAGGAAAGGGAGAGAGGCATGACCTAATTGCGGAGGACCATGGCTACGACGCACTTCTGGCTACGACGCGGCGGACTTTGCTACGACGCACTTGACGGCGGGTTGCTGCTGCGCACCTGCTGCCCTGGCGGGGAGTGAGGGAGAAAACGGACCCTATATAAGGCGGAGCGCGAGGCTGCTCAGGAGTTCTCTCGGATTTGACGACTGTATCGCAACCATGTAATTAAACCGTTCGTTACGTTACCAATTCTCCCACCTCCACTGGACCCCTGGGTTCTTCACTTCGGGGAATGGTCGTCGTCACGAGCCAGGAAGCTCCCGGACGTGCGGCCCAAACCCCGCCTCTAACAATAGTAATAAAAGTAGTCTGCGGACAAAGAGTGATTTCTTCCCTGTACGACTGTCCCGTTACATTGGTCACACAGAAGCTTTCTGCAGACATGTGCGGAACATACATAAGTGTGAAGTAAACATGCCTCGAACATGTTGAGTCGTGTTCGCAGCCGATTTTGTCATCGTGTCTGTAGTAAACACCGTCTTTTTTTTTCTTTTTGTATGATGTAGGGGCAGTGTGATTGCGACTTTAGGGGCACTAATACTTTCGACGCCGTCGTCGTTTGCCCGTTCCGTAGGCTGTGATGACTGGCTGACATACGCACGCTCTGCGAAAAACCAGACGTCACCTGTGCTCTAATTTTTGGAGCACGGACTGTGTACTTCTCTATCGTGACTCTAGGTGAGCCAATCGCGCTACCGCGGGCCCGAGGCTCTCGGACCCATAAATTAGGTGCGGAAAATATGGGCCAGGCATGCTTTCGACGGCACGCACCTGTTTCCCCTACCGTACAACTTGAGGTGAAAAAAAGAAAAAAAAAGGGAAATCTTTTTAGCGTCTTTATTAGCATTGGGAAACCGAGCGTGCGAAACATCACGCCTCGTGTCAAACCGTAAATCGTATCTTAAAAAAAAAAAAAGACTGTTGCGCTTTTAAAGTGTTTGTTAGAAACCCTTGCAGAAATATTGGGGATTGGTTCGCCCCATGATGTACAGTCGCCGTGGGAGTTAATAGCTCCACGCGAGCGCGCGTTTATTTCCGAGGGGCGCTTGACTGGTCGCTTGCGATAAAACTAGAGGTGACGTCAGGCGATCATGCGGAGTGGACCGGTCTCAGTTCAAGGGAACCGTTGTTATCATCTGCCTGCAGGGGATAACAACGGTTCCCTTGAATTGAGCGGCCTCTCCCGTCCACTCCACATGGACTCGCCCTGACGTCACCTCTAGTTCTATCGCAAGCCACCAGTCAAGCACCCCTGGAAATAAACGCGCGCTCGCATGGAGCTACTAACTCCCGCGGCGACTTGTACTAGGCATTGTTCACACTCAATCTCGTTCCACTTAGGTTTCCGTTATAACAGAAACCTTTTTGCAAAATAGTTTCTCTTAACCAGGAAGAACCATCTTCCACATAAAGTTTATACATCTTTTTCGCAAGGGCGACGCCATCTTGAAATGTCGTCACTTCCAGTATGGGCGAAAACAATAGTTTTGCCGTCGCCACGCTAATAGAATGCATTTAGAATGTAAGCCTAACCGTCACCCATTCTCGTTTTGTCTCCCTCTCTGGTCTTTATATTTACGGAATTGAAATGTTTCATTATTTTTTCGTCGCCCATACTGGATATGCCTACGAGGTGGCTGGGGACGAGAGTAGACGAAAAAGGCCTTTACGGAACAGTGTTTCAGATGATTGTAAATACCTCGTAGTTCATACATCACAGTGTTTCAAATATTTTATAATTGTAGTTATATGTACAAAAACACTTTATGGAAGTTTGACTGGACTATATTCGCTCTTAAATGGCACAATGTGTGAGCGGAAATGACAATCCACATAACACTTCCGCCTTCCAAATAAAAAAAAATAAGAAAAAGCAAAACTGAGGCGAAGGGAAACATCGTTCCACAAATAATTCTCGGTCGGCATGAAATTTGACTTGTTCCAGAAAGAATATGTGGAACTTTAATTTAACTGGAACAACCGGACTAAGAGTCTGCTAAGGAGAGATGGCATTATTTTCGGGTGTAAACAAGCTTTGGTCAGATCCGTCGATTTTCTACACACGCACGGGCGTCGTTACATATGTATGGCACCTTTTATCGACGCAGCGCCGATGAAGCCCGCTCTTTTGAGAATCCCCGCGCCATCGACTCGGACGTGAGCTAAGCTCTCGTGCCGACGCATCCGAGAACAAAGACAAGCAGCCGTAATCCGTAATCCGCGCTCCAAAACGCAAAAAAAAAAAAAAGATGGATGGTGGCGGCGAAAAAAAAAAAAAGAGGAGGCGGGAGGGCGATTGGGCGCCACGCTTGCCGTCCTCGCCTGCCAGCAGGACGAACCGGTGCCCGCCAAACTTAGCCCCAGAGGACATTCGGAGGCACGTTCGGACGCCGGCAGATGGAGCCCCGGCGCCCGAGTCCGCCTAGAGATCCTAGACTTAAGAGAGGGACCAACTCAAACCATGAAGAACATTTGCAGTATAATTGCGAAGCACCTTCTGGGCGGATTGGTTTGCTACTGCGCGTGCCTTCCGTTGTCCCGTGGACAGGAGGAAAGCGGTTGTAAAGGCAGGGGCGCTTGCAGACGACCAACGCCTTTCGTCACCTCCTCGCAGCTCGTATTGCTAACTCGACCGGTATACCACGTGACCCCGATCAAACGGTTGGAAACGCTCTGAAATCTAGGCACCTTAGTCCGCCGCCGCACGGACGGACACCTCGAGCCCGGTTCTTCCAGCGCTGCGGATCGATTGGGGCTTCGCGTCGCCGCTCCCGCGCCTCATCGGACGTCCCTTTCGGCCGTCTCTCCGTTTCCCTCCACCTGGGTCTCTCTCTCTTTCCTTCTCTTTCTACTTGTGCGCCGCCATTGCTTCCGATCCTCCCTTTCATCCGTGGCGCCTCTCCACTTTTCAGGGACGCCATGCGGAAAAGAACTACAACAATCTACAATGGGGACTTTTTGCAAACCGTTACCCTGTTCCGCGTGCCGCACTACCGGAGCCTTTGAAGCATGATTTTAAAGCGCGCGCCCGGGTGATACAGCGACCGCGGGGCGCGCGCTTAACAACATGCATGCTTCAAAGAATCCGGTAGCGCGATACGCGAAACACGGTAACGGGCGGCTAAGTGCCCAGTGGTGGCGTGAGACCGTTTTAGCATAGCGTTACCGTAGGCCGCCTATACTTCGTTCACCCCTAAGCTGTCAGTGCGGTGGAAGTTACTTGCTTGTTGGACCAGTCATACGTCGATCCTTCGCCACGTGGTCACGTTCTTATCCTTACCGGCGTGTAGAGAGCGGGACAAGGTGATGAAACGGAGGTGGTGAATGTGCCCTGTCAGCTTCAATCACAGCACATGCACAAATGCTTCCCTCTTAAAAAAAAAAAGACATGATTTAGCGTTACAGTATGCGACCGAGCTTTAGTGAAGACTGTGAAGTCATCATTATTGGGCAGCTTATGAGGGCGTCATTACCCGGTAACATCAGTCAGGTACCATTGATGAAGGGTAGAGAGCTTGCCACGCCATTTCGGTTTGTCGGTGAGCGTAGGAGGAGAGGTCGAGACAGCTGGAGGTATATTCTGAAGCCTGGTTCAGACAGCTGCGTTGCTTGCGTTCAGAGCGACTGAAACGACCGCAGCGACAAAATCACCGGGAGGAGTGTTTGTCGCATCCACAACGTGCCAGGCAATGCAGAAAGTAGCTTGAGGAGTGTTTGTCGCATCCACAACGTGCCAGGCAATGCAGAAAGTAGCTTCGTGAAACAATCATGAGTCAACAAAGACGACGATGAAGGAGACGAGGAACAGGAGTCTCAAAAGAACTACAACTCCTGTTCTACCTCTCCTTCATCGTCGTCTTTCTCCCTAGTCTCAGGGTTATAGTTCACCATGTTTAATCATCACCAGTTAGTTTTCGCCCTAACATTCTGTTCATTAAATCGTGAGTCGCTGTTGCCCCGGTGGTGTGGTCGTTGCTATCTTTTTTGGTTATTCTGGAGGCAACCGATACAGGCCCATGAACCAGCCTCAATGCTCGAGTTCCACCATAGTGACGAACAGAAACAGCCGACACCGACAAGCCTTGTTGGTTGCACGCGAAAGTACCTTTGGCAGGGTTGCAGTCTATCGGCGCTCTTGAAGTAGGCGCTAGCAGACATGTACGTAACTCGTAACTAGTAACGAGTCACTTCTACCTAGTTACCTTTTTCGGTAACGAGTAACGTATTTAGTTACTTCTTAAAAAAAGAAATGAGAGTGATGGAAAAAAATAATAATTAAAGGGACTCGGAATTCCAGTGCGGTGAATATAAGAAGTTAGATATTATTTACAGCCGTATAAACAAGAAGTTAGAAAAAACAATGGTGTGGATATATATACAAAGTTCAGTTCGCCGCATCCTCTGATCCTTCAGCCATAGGTACTTGCCTATATCGCTTGGCGAAGTCAAATTTAGAAAAGTATCGTTTAGTGCTTAGTTCAGCGAACATCATGTCAACTCAAGGAATCGGTTCGCAATCTGGTTTCCAGAACCTTATTTAGTTGGCGGGAATCTATGCATAACCGTGTTGATTTATCCTTCTTCCTTACTACAACAACGTGCGAGTTGTAGGCCGAGTCGCACTTCTCGATTATGCCTTGGCGTAACATATCGTCGATCTCCTTTCCTACCTCTTCCTGTAGCGCAAAGGGAATGGAGTATTGCCGCACCTGGATTGGCATATCTGTCTTCAGTTTCAACTGGCATTTTATGAGCCTGGTTTAACCTGGAAGATCTGAAAATACGTCCTAGAACTCTTCCAGCAGCTTCCTTGCATCGTTAGTTTGGAACTCGGTCATCTCTTCTGAGAACTGTACGTCCTTGTGATCTTGAAGTTTGTGAAGACCGACATGAGGGACCTCCTGTTCTTCAGGATCTTCTTCCACAGCAATACCAGCCAAGATTTGCCTGGGAGCTCCAAGAACTCTCTCTCCTCGTATCTCTTCAACATATTAATGTGAAACAAGGTCGTTTTCTGACCAAGGTCTGTTACGTAATCCACGTCATTCCTCTTCTCAACTACCCGGAATGGACCCTTCCATTGCAGAATCAACTTGTTCCTGTCTGTCGGTAACAAGATCAGTACTCTGTCCAACTCACAATTTTTACGTGCGTCGTTTATCTCATCGTTGGTTCCTCACATCATCACAATGAGTAACGTACTTAGTTACTTTTAAGGTCAAGTAACGAGTAACGGCCGGTATTTCGTTGCTATTGAGGAGTAACGTGTAGAACACCGTTTAAACAGCCTAGTTTTAATTCCAACCTGAGTATGCGTCTATTGCAGCAAAGGAAAATAAGCAACAAAAAAACACAAAAATCTAGACAGTATGACAGTATTGCAATGTTTATCGCTGAACACGTCAGTCGAACTCTACAGCTGGGAATGTCCTTCACGCAGCGGAACGCAATAAGGTTCGTTGGCTGAACTTTCCAATACCGTGTACCGACCGAATGTAATCCCTGAGGTTGCCAACACTTGAAGGCACAGATCCCATTGCCAACTTGGAACTTTAGAAGCAGATATAACAAAAGAGAGAGGAGAAAACCAGATCTTCCTCAAACACAACACTGACGTTCATTCGAGCGCTTCCGTAGGACGACTCTTCAGCATCGCCGGAGATGTATTCTCAATGAAGCGGGGAAACATAAGCGATGAAGACTTTGAGAGGCAGCTACTGCTGCAACGACTACTGAAAAAGAACACAAAAACCCATGAAACAAAAGCAGTTGTGTATTTGGACGTGAAAGTAACGAGAAAACTAACTCTTTACTCTTGAGGTAAAGTAACGCGTTCCTTTTAAGAATCGGTAAGGAGTAACGTATTTAGTTACTTTTTGAGCTAGTAACTATAGTAACGGTATTTAGTTACTTTTTGGGGGTAACGTGTCCATGTCTTGGCACTAGTTATTGCAAGCCTGCAAAGACACCTTCGCCTGCGTGCTGCGCGTGCTTGAGGCTTGTCGGTACCGGTTGTTTCTGTTTGTCCCTCTGGTGGGACTCGGGCATAACGAGTTTTTCACGATGAACAGAGTCATCCAGTCATTGGAATCCATCAAGAGCTGATCCAATGAGGACGCGTTACTAAGGTGACCTCACTCTAGCAGAAATGTAAATAGCGCAACTAAACAACCGAACATTTCTAAAAATGTAATCTTTTAAAGTTTTCGTTCGTACGGTCATCGTGGTCCGATAACATTGCAATCAAATCTTTATGATTCGTGCTCATCGTGCTTAAAAAAAAAGCTTGCTCAATACGAAACTTTTTTTAGATTGTTTTTATTTGAGCGTTTACTCGGGGTGAATTGGACTCTCCTTTTTATCGCCGTATTTTTTCGACGGGCGACGAGGGATTCAACGGGGGTCCTTCTAGCGCATCGGGACACTTCGTATCAGCGGAACGATGAAGTCGTCGGCTCGCAAGCGGCGTTTCGCACTCTGTCGGGACACGATAAATGGTGCGCTCGGGGGCTCCCGTCGGTGGCCTATGCAGAAGTAAGGATGTCCCAGCAGAGTTGGCCGTCCATATTTCTTCTAGTTGCCCTCCGAGAACGAGAACACACGTGGCGCCGTACTACAGCTCTTTCGTATTATTCTGTCTCATGGGTGAACTTTACTTCATGTAAGCTACGGGACTGGGGAGACTATAGCTCTTCGATGTGGGAAAATGGCACGAAATACTTGTTACGGATCGATGTATGCTACACTTCACTTGTCCCGCTCTGGGGACTATGCACATCGTACATTCTATTGCGTTGTGCCAGATTACGAACAATTGTTCACGGACGCAGAAATGAAGATATGACGGTGATATCTTAGGAGAGAAAGCTCGAATCAACCAACACCAAACGTTGATTTTCCGAACCGAGGACGCGTTGAACTTTTTAAAGGTACAGCTGGAAAGGGTTGAGGCTAACCCAGAGAGAGAGAGAGAGAGAGAGGGCACGGCGGGCACGGCACGTTACGAGAGTAGTGATTTACAGTGAGTGAAAGGATGAGAACGGCAGGACATCTCTTTTGGAAGGACGGCCTCCAGCACGTGCTCGTTGCTTTCCGCCATGCTTTAGCAGCGCGAGCATACTCGAGGCTCTCGAGACGCTGAAGCGTCATCGAAGGTAGGAAGCTCGCGCTGGAGGCGGGACGACTGAAGGACCTCCCTGTCGTTCTGATCCTGTCAGTAACTTTATCAATTTTGTCGTTGTAAGTTTTTCCTTTTTCGCAATCTCGCTCAATGCCTCCACCGCCACACTCTGTGCCTGCAACGAGTCGGAGACCCATGTGCTTAGCGCCCCGCCCATGCATCAAAGTGTCCTCAGGGGGGCGATAAAACGCACCAGCCGTCGTCTCCTGCTATCGGTTGATCGGAGAACTACGAGCGAAGAAGACGAGTGGACGCGAACGTCGCCATATATCATCGCAGCATCCCAGCTTGCAACTGCCCGGGTTTCCGTTCACCAGCAGGCTACGCGGAGTACAACAGAACAGGCGTCGTCCGTACCCACTTCTGCTGCTGTGCCAACGCCAGGACCGCGACTCGCAGCGGCGTGACGCAGTGGTGACGTCACCAGCAAGATATCGAAGGAAGAAAGAATGCAGACGGCGTTCAGCCAATACCATCTAGAAGAAAAGGCCTCCGCATGACGTCATCGTTAGTGGTTCCCCGACCCCATCCCAACCGGCAGACGCGTCGCAGCTATGGACGAGAGTCACTGTAAAGCGGAAGACGCGTCCGTCTTGGCGTCGCCGCGTGCTATATGCTTCGCGCTCGTTAACAGACGCTGCGAGGCGCGCTGACGGCGGTGCTGACGCGAGCTAGACGGCGCTGCGCAGGCCCTCGTTGTTTCCCATATGGTATATTGGTTACAGACGCACACCAGTCAAAGGTGCGTGCACCGTGCCTCCATGGCCACCGCTGCCGAGGCTGCCTCCTCCTGGAACTTTAATCAGCCTCCTGGGTGTGGTTCCGCATCCCGAAATGATCAGCCCCCGACGATCGACGAGCACGAGACTGCCGGCGTCATTTTCTCGGCCGTCCCCCTGCGCTCCTCGCTCCATCTCTGCGCCCCCGCCGTCGTGCGAATATTTGCTCTGAATGTGCACTCGCTTCCGCCTTCTCTTTTTCTTCGCTTCTTCTTTTTTTCGATGCGAGCGAATAACAAAAGAAAATTTTATTACAACTTTCGTGTTTGGGTTACTGCCTCAGTACGCCTTTTCTCTCTTTCTTTACTTGTCTCTCTCGCGTGCGCTTTTTTTTTTTCTTTTGTTCTTTTCCGTTCGCTTGTCTCGGCGAAAATGAAGTGAGACCGCGGTGTTTACAAATACGAGCGACGAAACCAAATCGACGAGCGTGCCTGATCGGAGCTGTGGAAATTGAAATTCGTCATTTTCCTCGGCCGAATCTTTTTGTCTGCCTGTTTTCTGCTCTGATGAATTTCTTAAAAGGGCGGGGGTGCTGCGCTTCGATTATGTCATGCACTCCATTTTACTTCCGCGTATCTGTTTTTTTTTTTTTCTTTTAATTTTTAGCGGTATTTTGGGACGTATTCTCTAATAGGTTTCGCTGTAATTTTGTGGCGTGTGTCACAGCTTGATATGCCGCTGAAACTTATTCGCGAGTAGTATAGTAGTGAATTTTAGATTAGCGTGTCCATGCATTTTTCAGTGCTGCACGCGGCTATATTCCGTTTATCCATAAGCTGACAGTGCGTCAAAGCTAGAGGCACCAGACCGCAGCTTTGGGACGCTGCGCTCACGCTTGAAAGGCCCGTTTCGAAAGGGAGCTTTCGTAGATCGGTTCCTTACCTCCGAATCTGCTGGCGGAGGTGGACGTTGCTACTGAGCTAGCGCACCGCTAGCTTTGCCAGCAGAATTCCGGGGATCATATCCGGTCGCTGTAAGCTAGCGGGATGGATGGTATGGTTGCAGCTTTCGCTGCCTTGTTAGCTTACGGGTGAACGGAGTGCGCCTACATTCTTTCTCTTAAATACAATATTTTATTTTAATAGGACAATCGTAATTAGTGGCGCACGAGAAATGGAAAGTAGTGTGGCAAAAAATAAAAATTATATATATATATATATTTTATATTTTGTCTTCAAAAAATCAAAATTGTTTCTATTGGTTTCTCAATAATTCTACGGGAAAATTAACGTAAAAGTAATGTATAGCGTAACGAGTAAAAGGGATCCGTTACTTTTCAGCGAAGGTAATTTGTAACGGTGATCCATTACATTTTGGAGGCCACGGTGAAATTTAGCTAATTGTAATCCATTACATTTTTCAAGTAACGAGCACAAGTGTGCTATAGAGTAACCGATAAAGTGTGGCAGCGGTGTGCGCCTTGCGTGACCGCCGAGAGGCAAGAAATAGAAGCCTCGACCCCGGCCGCATCCAATGCAACCTAGAAGACAAGCCCGCGCGAATGATGTCGTCGTGGGCGGAGTCCCGACCCGTCGCTAGCGGCAAACACGGCGACACTCAACGAGTGTCTTAGCGTGGCCGCGTGCTATTCCGTCACGCTCGTTGTGACGCGCTGCGAGATGCGCTGCAGCGGCGATGCTGAATCCAGCTAGGCGGCATTGCGTAAATCCACCGGTTATGACGTAGCTCGGGCCTCGTCTTCTTGTTGGCACTGCCATGTTACGGGGGTCGCCATTTCCTCGCCGTTGTAGGATGTATGGCTGCACACCTTTCTGTTTCTCGTCACGGGCGCAAGTTCGCCTTAATAGTTATTTATTTTGAGGTTCCATATTTGTATTTTTGTTTTTTTCTTAACATCATGTTAAACAGTAAGGTTTAACATATTATGTGAAACCTTACTGAAACGAGAAATCTTTTATATATATATATAAAATATATAATTATATATATAAAACCGCGAAGCCGCACACCAGGGTATTTGGTGCCCCAGTAGGCTTCCGGTAGTGTGTTTATTTGCTCTTCAGCAACGCACAGCGTTCGGGCAAGACTTTCATTCGGAGAAGTACCTGCGCGCATCGTAGAACGTAATACAAATAACGAAAGGATGCGAGACAAATGAAAAAAGAAAAAGAAAACCGGAAGCGCGCAGGGGTCCGTTGATAGGGGGCGGTAGCGGGGTCCTTTGCCAACAAACTTCGCTGAATAAATTAACCATTAAACGAGCCAGAACTTATACAAAGTATAGAAAGCGTATATAAGTTCTGACATATGATAAGATGACTAGTTATATATTCTCATATGTTTATTGGACGCATTAATGTTTTTTTTTCGCTAGTGATATCCGGAAGCGTTATAATCTAAAATGAAGATTGAAATCTGATTATGTTTATGCGCGTCCACGAATGCTTCCAGTACTTCATGTCGTAATTAGAAGCTGTAGGGTAAAAGTGAGTAGCAATGTTCAATATCTGGGCGGAATTCTCCCGCAGCGCTCATGTAAGCACTTGTTTCCGCTCGCGTGTGCGCACAAATATTTGGATGGGCTTAACGAGAGATCATCTGCGATTAGTTTTTTAACGCCGTTAAGGTGCTCGTGTCGCAGAAAAGCCGGCGTCGGTGGCGTGACAGGGAAATCCTGATTGGTCTATAGGGTCATCACGTCACAGCCACACGACTTCGCACGGGAATTTTAAACAACCCACAAAACTCACGTGAAACGTCACGTCACGCGTGGATTGAAAGTGATTAAAAAAAACATGTAATGCGAATTAAGGGTCGCCGCGTGTCTCAAATGATTTTTCCTTATAAAGCAATTAATTTTACTTAAATAAAAAATGTCGAGAATTTTAAGCGGGAATAGACACGCTACTGACTTGGTCACGCAAGGCACGTCACTTGTACGGCGAATGAGAAGTCGATGCGAACGAGGCCCGATAACCCTATCGCGTTCCACTTTTAAAGGCAAAACTTAAGCGTCCTCCAGTTTTTCTAATATCCTAGCCGCCCTACGTTCTGCAAATTTAAAAAGTGTTTGTAGCCCTTGCGGGTTTACGTTTCCAGGAAGTGACGTACCTTCTTTATAGGCTGCCTTATAGAGCAACCAAAATAAAAACAAAAAAGCACCGCAAAAAAAAAAGGACTCAATTTAATGTTTGAGTTTCGTTTCAGGGGAGCGTGATGTGGTTATTCGAAACGCCGTTAAAAATATGTGGAGTTTCTACTTTCCCGAAAAGCACTTCGGAGAATCAATCGTTGCAATCTACGCAGGGGCTCGGCAAATGATGAGGCTGAAAATATAGGAAAACCAATCGCTGAAAGCAATCCGGAATGTATACTTTCCCGCAAATCGCTTGGGGGTCAATCGCTGCAGGCTACTTGCAGCGATTGGCTCTCCCAACTGCATGGCGAGAAAGCACAAATCGCGGATATCTTACAGCGAACCACGCGCTGTGATATATATCATAATCGGCCACAGGGAGTAAAGCGCCAGCGAGAGCGCTGAGGGTCACTCTCCCCAGGTATTATGAGCGCACGTCAAGGCTTCTTGGTGTTTTAGACCCCGGAAACATCGGTCCAATCATTTAGGCATACACCGAAATAATTAGGATCGCATTACGCTGAAAATGCAGCTCGACCAAGCCTAATGTTCTAGCCGATTGTATTCGTTCTCAATTTAATTTAATTAGTAGTAAATTCTTTATTTTAAGGAGTGGCTAGTTCGTCATTACACGTTAGGTCAGAGGTTCGGCAAGGTGTTGCCCAAAGAACAAACAAAAACAAAACAACGCACAAAAAGAACGAAAAGAGGAAGAAAGAGTAAGGCTCAGAATGGGTTGACTTTGTTAAATATTTTATTAGTATTTTAAATGAGGTGTTATTGTTGCATTAACATAGCATTTATAAAATAAAAAAGGTACTAAACCATTCTCGAAAACAAATAATTTAACTGAGTTGACCATTAACTTAAATACATATAAGAAACAATAAACGTAGCAATTGCTTTAAACAGGATGTGCCCGGTATGGACAAATTGGGTGTGGCATTCAGCTAAAGCATTTTACATGGACTGATTAGTTTGATTGGTACCCGGCACACTCTAAGAAAAGCCCGTGCGTCTACTTTCCTGCAGAGTACTCGGAGAGCCAATCAGCACAACTTACGGAGGCAGCTTAGTGAATGACGATGCCGAAATATATGTTTAGACCAAAAAACGCAGTCTGAGTTGTGACATTAAGCAATGCAAACGTCACGCTTGCATTGCTTAATGTTACAACTCAGACTGCGTTTTTGGTCTAAACTTATGTTTAGGCATCGTCATTCGCTGAGCTGCCTCCGTAAGTTGTGGTGATTGGCTCTCCGAGTGTTGTGCGGGAAAGTAGACGCGCGGGCTTTTTTTAGAGTGTAGGATATGTAGCACTTTGCTGACAGAACTAGCTTCTAAAAAATGGCCGCGCGTCTATTTACCCGCGAAACACTCAAAGAGCCAATCATTGACGATCTAGGAAATCAGCTCAGCGAATGATAAGGCGGAACATCAGTTTAGACCTCAAAATGAAGTCTGCGCTATGGCATTACGCAATGCAAAGCGTCATGTTGCATTGTGTATTGCCACGGCGCAGACTTCATTTTTAGGTCTAAACGGATGTTCCGCCTTATCATTCGCTGAGCTGATTTCCTAGATCGCAATGATTGGCTCTTGGAGTGTTTTGCGGGTAAGCAGACGCGCGGGCATTTCTTAGAAGTTAGTTATGTCAGCAGAGTGCTACAGTAGACGCGCGGGCACTTTTTAGAGTGTAGGCGCTTGTCTTTCGAACCTGCCGCGAGAAAACTTGTTACTACACCGGTGTAATCGGCCACTTGTATACCTTGAATGTTTGCTAACAAATTTATTGAGAAAATTTTTTTTCTTGGTATCTTGCGAAAAGTATTATTCTAATAGCTCGTTTATCAAATAGTTTAAAAATTCATAGTTTAAACTCTCCTCTCCACCTGCCCGCGCACAGTAGGCATTGCTTCCCACATATAAACCCTTAACGCGGTGAAGTCTGAAGCGGCGTTGGCTTCCCCACTGAAAGACTCGTAATGCGGCAAAGCCAGCTTCGGGGACTCCGTCGTTTCCATCTTCCGCTTAGCTCAAACGGCTCTTCCTTTCCCTTTACCGTATCTTTTTTTATTTCCTTTAAGCTCTTATTGAAATTTCACCCGTGATATAAACAACAACACCAAAAACCTATCAAAACATTACGCTGATTGTTTTGTTTATTTACGTCTTAAATTCCTTTAGTTGTCAGCTTAAAAGAGAACGCGTTGGAAATGTCTCCTCTCCTATGGACCAGTCGCTATCTAGATAGTACAGAGATGGTGTATGTGCGCTGCGCGTGCGCCCCACACCCCGACTTAAAATTTATTTTGAGTCGATTTCCAACAAGGACGACGTATCCAGTATGCGCCCACGATTTGGTTGGGTGAGTCGCGGCCGGTGAAGACGTCTCACAGAGCCCACAAGCACGCAACGCATTCTACAGTCCGCGAAGAAGAAACGGGAGCCATAAAACGAAAACGGCCGACGTTGCGAAGCGTCCAGAAATAACGAAAACGCGTAGGCAGCTTAAGCACGCGCACAGACCTTGGCTCACGCATACGGGGACAGACGCAGTCGCATGGACGACTGCGTGCTCGCACATACTGGCGGGAAAAAGGGGGGGGGGGGGACGCGCGCTCGCCAGAAAGTATGCGGCGAAATTGGAGCCGCCTCGGACATTCGCTGCATGTTTAGGGAATTCGGGGGGACCGTAATTGCGCTGCCAAGAACACGGGTGCTTCGCGGCGTAGCGCTCGAAAAGCGGCGGTGTTAGTGTAGAGCAATTAATTCCCTTTTCTGTCGCGTCCACTAGCGCGGCATGCGCGCTTTTTTTTCTATTTTCCGCGTTTATAGAAGCTGTTGGCGGAATGGTTCTCTGGAAAATTGCTCACGCTGTAGAAAGAACGTGTCAGGCTTTTTATTCTTTCCCCCCCCCTTTTTTTCAGTTGGTTTTGCCTTAATTTCTCCGTTTTCGAAAGCAGCTATTTCTACAAAACATAAATCTCTAAAATGGTTGGATGTACGCAAATAAAGAGTCGTTCACACATAGACACACCTACACCACGAAAGTGTTTCTTTTTTTAATTAATATTTGTCACACTCGCGAATATGATGATTCGTCATACTTTGTTCGTCTTTTTCTTCGTATTTTATATCGTATGCCACTTCTGCCATAGCCTTCAGCGGAGAGCCGCAGTATCGCTGAATAGATAACTAAATACAGTCGTCTTTCTTTATGGCACAATGAACTATAACGGGTAGAGACTGAGGGAGAAAACGAGATGAGAGCGCCGGGACGTCAGAACGCCAAGCTCTGGTTAGAATGATTAGCGTATACTGTATCGAGGGCAAACTCCGGATGCAGGTTTTCGGCGTTTGAACAGTGAGTTGAGACAAAAGCCTTTGCGTCTACCAACTAATTATTCCAACCAGAGTCCGGTGCTCTGACGTTCCCGCGCGCTCTGGTGTCTTCCTCTCGCTCGGTCTGTACCCGTATAGAGAACGGAAAAGGAATCTACGAAGTTGTGCAACAGGCCCCCGAGAGACTGTTCATTCACGTCGTTGCAGCTGCTGCTTGGTAAAAACCCGACCCTATTTTCTTTCGAGCTATTTCTTTTGTTGCCTATAACACTCATGGAATGACCAGGAGCGTAATGTACGTGCTTTTGTATTGCTGTTAATGGGCGCTGCTGCGATCTCATTGGATTGGCTACCCAGGGATATCAGATATAATGGGCTAAACACTATCCGTCGTTCTTAAGCTGCGAAATCTAAAATGCATTTCGGAACATCCCTGATCGGAGGCGGGAGCAGAACGGCTTGATCCGAGAGTCAACAGGGGCGCTGATACGCAAATAAGGCATTTCGGCAGGAATTATTTTGGTTTAGGTGACGAGGTGGTGTTGGGTTGTTGCCGCTTGAGGGAGCTCGTTTGGCCAGAATGTCGCTTTTCCGTGCTGCACTCCTCCCGCATCGCTTTCCTTAAGTTGTTTTATTCCGCGTGTCCAAATGCGAGTATCATCGGGTACAGAACCTTTTCCTTGGGGTGCCGTGTGCCCCGCCGTCAGCCGATGGCATGGCGGATTGCTACAATATATCGCGAGCGGTTCGACGAGAGGATATGACACCCACCAAAAATCACTGTTTTCCAAAATGTATGGGGGAATCTATTTACACGAAAAGTAAAAAAACAGGCTCAGCTGTAAGGTCTAGAGCTTGGCGCGGATGCACGAACAGAATTTTGTTGTATAGAATGTTCATTAAAAAAGAAAGGAGCAGAAATTACGACACACGCACGCAAATACTCCTGGAGCTATTCCAGGCTCAACTAAAAGTTAACTTTCTTCGGTCATGCAACGGAGGGAAAAAAAGCGACCACGATCAACGTAGAACAAAGGAAGTTCTGCTTTCTCAACTTCCAAATAACCCATTATAACGAGAAAGAGAAAAGCGTTCTCAGACAAAGAGGAGCAGAACGCGTGGGGCCCTAGCACGCTAAACCACGGGCACAGGCATCCCCCATCTTACCCAATTTTCCTCGCAACCCCCGAAAGGGCGGCCTAATTTGGACGGAGCCCGGGGCTGCTTCGGGCGCAATCTGGAGGAGACCCCACGCAGCAGCCCCCGAGGCGAGTCACGCAGCCCTCGGTGTTTTTCTGTACCGTTGCATCGACCGCGCCGATGGCCCGGCCGAACGGCGGGGGCAGCACGGAAGAGGAGCGTGAATCGCTACAAGTTTCTCACCCAGGGCTTTTCTTTTTTTTCGTGTGTTTTGCCGCGTTGAAGCCCAGAGCTTCGCCGGCCACCGTGCCAGCGGTTCCTCCCTCCCATCGTTGGCGTGACTCCGAGCCATTGTATTGTAGGCTTTCGGCCGCGGATGCGAAAGCGCGGTTGCAGTTGGCTAACTGCCGCCACCGGCGCCCCGATTGGCGAGAGGTGTTTCACCGTCATCTATTTCCCCGGGATATGGGTCGTACCCTTCTACTCGGGTCAGCGGTGGACAAAAAGCAAAACAGCGAGATGAAAAAAAAAGAAAAAAGGATGCACCCGTCCGCTGGAGATGAAGGCCAGTTGACGTTAGTGAGCTCAGTGCGTTTACGTGTGTGTGTGTGTGTGTGTGTGTGTGTGTGTGTGTGTGTGTGTGTGTGTGCGTGCGCGTGCACGTTGTTACGTGAGTACGAACGCGTGTGTTTGTGCGTGTGTGTAGTTGCGCGTGTCTACGTGCGTGCGTGCGTATTTAGTTCATGTGTTCTAGCATGTGTGTACGTGTGTTTCTGGGCGTGTGTAGCATGCAAACGTGTGCGCACGTGCGTGTGTTTGCACATATGTACTTACGCGCGTGTTTTCATGGTGCATGACGTATTCGTGCATGCGTGCCTGCCTTTATACGCGTATGTGGGTGTATGTGTGTATAGAAGGTTATTCATTGTGTTAGTGCATGCGCTGCATGTACCGCTCTGTTTCTTAACTCACATAGCAATTACCACGTACTCCAACAGAAAATACTAGAAACTGTCGTCGATGACATTTCAAAGACCTATTCTCGTCAGTGGAATGTGTAATATCATTTTTATTCTGCGGAATAAATAAAAATAATATTTCTAGAGATTTGCGGGACATGCTGTAGTTATATGTTTACCGTATATCAGTACATACATAAGCATGCAGGGAAAAATAAGTGAATAGAATAACAGCGAGGAAAATGGCCGGTTTGAACCTCTACCAAATACTTTACTAGGGGAATGCAGGATGCTCTTCTCATTTGCATTCGACAGAACAACGGCCGCGCCGAATCCACTCCTCTCGCCGCCAGAACACGTGACCAGGCGACGTCTCGCAATGCCGTGCGGTTGACGGATTCGCTGCGAAGACGGTACCGCTGCCGCCGTCACGCGTGTTTCCGCGGTGTTTAGTTGTCCTCTTATATATATATATATACAGGGTGTTTTTTTTAATCTTAACAGATTTATTTAAAATAACCGTGAAAGTTACATTTATGCCGCTTGTGGAGGTGAGTTATACGGCCAGGGGGACATATTATAGGGGGCTAATCGTAATTATCAGTCGGCTAATTAATTAAAATTTGTTAATTAACTTTTCAATTAATGAAAATAGACATATGGTTCCAATTAGAAATTTGCTCAGCGTCATTGAAAAGCCCTAAATCAGTCATTTTCAGAAAGATTTTCAGCGCGTGAGAAGCGTAGTAGTGCATGAAAGTTACCACTCATGGAGCACGTACAAGGCTAGCGGTTGCGGTAAGGCGCCCGCGCGATTTTTCCGTCTCTTATCTAGCCCCAGCCTTGTACCTGCTCCACGAGTGGTAACTTTAGTGAACTACTACGCTTCTCACGCGCTCAAAGTCTTTCTAAAAATGACTGATTTAGTGGTTTTCGATGACGCTGAGCAAGTTTCTAATTGGAACCATATGTCTATTTTCATTAATTAAAAAGTTAATTAGCGATTTCAATTAATTAGCCGACTGATCGTTACGACTAACCTCCTATAATATGTCCACCTGGTCATATAACTGACCTCCACAAGCGGCATAAATGTAACTTTCACGGCTTGTTTTAAACAAATCTGTTAAGTGTACTTTATTCCCTCCCTCTAGTAAAGTCTTTGCCGTTACTTTCCGACTTTCCGATCGGAACCGAAACGGAACCGGGAAGCACGAGCGAAGCACGGGCCGCTATAAATTTCGGTTCGTCCTCATTGTTTGAATCCGGGCGTTTGAAGCACTCCGGCTATCGATTTCCAAGTCGATATCTGTCCTTCCGTCACCGTACTGCGGCCTTCGAGGGCGAAGACGGGCGACGTGTTAAATGGCGAAGTTGCACGAATGAAGAGCCGTTGTCTCTTTGCACTCCGATCGAAGGTCCTTAATTACGCGCTCCAGCGAAGCGAGCCGCCGAGCCGAAGGCGGTTCGATGCGAAACTGATGTCACATCAGATCGCTGGAGGGGGTTCAACTAACTTCAAAACCGGAACTGACGTGAACAAATAATTTTAAAGAATACGTAATAAAGGAACACAAGCAATAACTTTTCGTACCGTATTTTTTTAAAGCTTATATTAGTACAGGGTTTCCAACGTTTTTACTTCAAGAACCGTGGTAAAAAAGGTTCAGCTCCTCTCCGGGGCGTTACTAATTTACCCTTTTTCTATGGAAAATTAAGTAGTACAGGAAATTGATCGATTGACTTACCGATTAATCGATTGAGGCTTTAATCGCTATTAATTTTTGTAACCGGTTAGTCGGTAAATTTTTGACGAACCAAAAGAAAGGTAAATATTAAACGCTTTCATTATGCAGACGTGTAGGGGTATACCTGTAGGACTTTACGTGAAATCTTTACTTAAAGTGCAGAGGTGAGACTTGTAACTCCAGAAAAGTGCCAAAGGTTAGACTTGTCCCGGCCTCTTTAACGCCATGTGATTAGCCGTGTGGTGCCGGAGGGACTATTGTGAACAATTAAAGGAGGTCATTCTTGCCGGAGAATACCAACGAACCTCTTTGCTCAAACAGCTGAAGTAAGAGCCTGTGAGTATGAGTGTTTTTGAACTGCTCTGAACCACACATCGAGGTTCATTCATAATCGAAATTGTATACTGCGCCGTTTATCACATATCCCGCTAAAGAAAAAAATATATTTAACGTTTTAAATATTTTATGCGTGAAAATGAACGAAACCGATTGATCGATTAGTTAACAGATTAAAGGGTGACGATTAATCGAGATAAATTTTTAACCCGCGCCCAGCACCAGGGTGTCGAACCGAAATTTTTATCGGTTCGGTTCCGGTTCGGGTTCACGGATTTCGGTTCAGCTCCGGTTCGGTTCCGGGGAGCAAAAAATAACGGTTCGAACCGGTTTGAACCGGTTCGAACCGGTTTGAACCACAAAATTGAGACTATATTTACCGCGTTTTTTTGGCAACAGGCAACATTTCAACAGTGAAACGAATATCTATAAAGCTTTTTATCATTCGTAGAATAATAAAATTGCGTTATTTAATTTCAATGAAACAGTAAAAGAAAAGCTAGATAAACATATATGACTCATAATCTTTTTCTTTTTTTACCACAGTCGCATATATTTTACATCAATCTGTAGGTTATCGGTTTGGTAGGTCGCCTAAAATGCCCGTTAATGCTACAACTTTCCGTCACAGTATTAAACGTCGAATCTTGCTATGCTCTTGAACTTAGGAATTAATTACAGTGCATAAAATCATGAAATGGGAACATTCTCGCCATATATATCCCGAATCTAGCTTACAAAGTACGTTTTACAATATATATGATGACGACGCAACTAAGGCAAAAGCAATAATATTTTCAAAATGCCAGGAAAGTTTTAGGACAAATACGTTCAGTCTACCTTTTATAGAAACACTGAGCGGCAATCAGAACGCTTGCTTTCCTAACCTATGTTTTACACTCAGCACAATGATGCAGGCAAATTCATGCAGAAAATATGACCCACGTACTCAGATAGAATCTGGCCTAAAATATCGCGTACCGACGTGAACATTTTCGACATTGCTTGGCGTTTGAGGTTTGTTCTTGTCAAGATGCCGATCGATTTAATTTGTAAATAAACATCACCCCTTGCTATTTCTTAATATTTTTGGAAAATAAAACAAAGTAGTATTTCATACTCTGCTCGACATTACAGCTACTTAATTGGTCACTTTCTGACGGACTGCGTGTGCAATCGTCATAGTTCCGCCAAGCGCACTGTGAACTTTGTTTTCGTCCAGCCCACAGACACATAAAATTCTTGTTCATCACATAAAAGGAGCAACATACTTCTAATGAAAAAACGGTTAAAGTACAGGCGAGCTGGTGGATATTTACCATGTTGGAACTTAACCCGAGACTGGGGTAAACAGAAACTTTTTTTTGTTTTGTTTTTGTTTTGGTGTGTTGTGTCTTTGAAAGGGGCATGTCGAGTGTTTGTGTGACCTTGTGGTTGTGAGTATATAAGGATGTGGGACTAAATTAATCTTTTAGCTACGTTTGAGACGTTCTCTTCTTCACTTGTCTCTGTCCCTTCTACTTTTAAGTTTCTGTTTCTACCCCAGTCTCGGGTTAAGTTCCAACATGGTAAACATACCTCTATATGTTTGAGAAGTTGAATATGCATCAGAAACACATAGTATGTTATTTAAATCAGCTTCAAAATAAAACATTTGTTTAAGGTTCTCCCAAATCACTTATATACGTGCCTATCGAGGACAAAAACGCCGGAAAAGATTTGCAGAGCATATTTCAGATAATTTGGGGTGCATTTACTTATGATGTTTATCTTTAGGGTGATCGACCCTTTATTTATGTTGTCAAGCTTTTAAACAGCAATAAAATATTTTTTTATTGTCATGAATAAATTTTATTCTATGTAGTCCACATAACTGCTTGATACCGACACGGAAGGATGATACTCGAGAATACGCCATCTGTTGAGTCTGCGGAACGCGCTTTTTTGTTCGCTGTTTGGCAGTGTGAAACACCGGGTGGCGGGCTACGCCGAAAAGGACTGCTTGCTCACATTATAGATCTGAAGGCAAATATACAAAATGGGCCGGAAGAGAGATAATAAATGTTATTCTTCTAAATAATCCCATACAGGACGCCTTACTGCAAAAATAAATGTATAGCGTGGCAGGTTTTAAACGTGAACACATTCAACGGAACTCCGTCTGGTTGGGTCAAAACTCTGAGAAATACAGACCTTCACCAACCAAATCCTAAGCATTTAGGAGCCTGACGTTTTAATAGGTCGGGCTCAATAGGTCGACAGCCACTGAACCATCGGCGTATGTCAACAGACTAGGGCACTTGAAAAACAAAGAAGTCCGAGGACACCTAAGCACTTCTTATGAGTTGTGAAAACAAAATCATGACGGCCGTTCTTTTGCTCCCTTAGTTCGTCTGCTGCGTAGTGGCGTGGACGGCCCCGTTTCACTGGCCGATGACCGAGCGCGCGCTTTCGTGAAGCGGCCTCGCCGCGCTGAACTCGGCCGTGCAATCTCTTCGGAGTTTGCCCGAGCGGGCTGTGCGGCCAGGCGGCCAGGCCCGCACCACCGCACCTCTTACCGGCGGCCGGGCCACTGCGTGCGCTGCGCCGCCATTGAGGGGGCTTCTCTGGTGGCGTTTTTTTGGAACTACGCCGCACGAGTGCCAATGGGAACCCCGTTCCTTGATGACGCGCGCCAGCCAATGGGAGCCTATCCAACAGATCTCTGCTACACGCGACATCGGGACGGGGGAAGGCGCCGTTTGGCGCGGCTTCAAAGCTGATGACGTCGGTTCGATCCATGGGGCAGTTAATGCTTTCGCATTAAAAGTGAAGGAGGCAAAAGACACACCGCAGATGGAAACGAAGCTGCAGCTCTCCACATGCAGATAGTCTCCCCTGATGAAAATACCGAACTGGTTTTGAAACGCCGGACTCCTAACTGTTCAGGACCTAGTTAGTTATCGTCCGTCTTTCTCAAATAGAGATGCGTGCATTGAGGCTCCTGAATACACACAAATATCGCGAAGAACAGACAATACATTTATACTTTAAATCACATTTGGACATCGGATTGCACGAGCTCGAAACTTCGCAGAATACACTCTCGGGAGGCTAAAGTTATATTCGGTTCTTGTTTAGGGGCCTCATTTGACAACTCTGTGCTTTATCAGTCATGCGCGCTCTAACATTTTATTAGGCTGCCGCATGTCATCGCGAGACTGTTATACATACTGCCCATCCAGGCACGTAGCCAGGGGAGGGGGGGGGCATTGCGTTCGCCACCCCCCCCCCCCGAAATCTTCCATTTTGCTGTGGCCTAATCATAATGCCAATACAAAAGCGCCGCGAAAACCCACATTTTTTCATACATTGCAATTCGATAAATGACAATTTGATCACTAAATAGAAATACAGCTGCCTAGTTTTACTTCTCGAACACTCATTTTGTAATAAAAAAATTAAAAAATCCCCGTGAACCGTTTTGAACCGGTTACCGTTATATTTTTCCGGTTCAGTTCCGGTTCAGTTCCAAGATGGCGGCGAATATTTCGGTTCGGTTCAGTTCCGGTTCGGCTAAAAATAACGGTTCGGTTCCGGTTTTCGGTTCGGTTCGGTTCCGGTTCGACACTCTGCCCAGCACTATACTTCGTTTCACCTTATGTTGTACCGCAGCGAAGGCTAGAAGCGCGAGCTCATAGCGTTGGCAGCCGCTCTTAAGTCACGAGAGCATGTGCCGCCGAGATGTGCCCCAGAGCAAGGAGCTCGCGCTAGTAGCCTTTCCTGCGGTACATCATAAGGTGAAACAAAGAATTAAGGTACTTGTGTGCTGATTTGATATGAGTTTGTTCTTTTATCAAAACTCGCGCGTTTCACGCGCCAAAAAATATATATATTGTTAATTTATTTTTTGGACCGATCTCACTATACTTCGTTTCAGCTTACGTCCAGAGGCAGCCAATGCTACAAGCGCGAGCTCCTAGCTTTCAGCGTCCCTGTCAAGCACGCGCGCTCGTGCAGTGCAAACACTGCTCAGGGCCACACGCTCGCGCTTGTAGCATTGGCTGCGTCTGGACGTAGGCTGAAACGAAGTATAAGCGTTCAGCGCATGCGTGACGCCGCCATAAGTTTAGTTCTCAGGAGGCAGACGGCCGTGCACGCGAGGGCTCGTGCCTTCTCGTGCTTTACACGCGCAGTGTCCAGCGAGGTTGTCGCTCGTGCAAAAAGACTAAAGTTCCCTCGATGCATTGCGGCAGCGGTGGCGTAGTCAAACTGGCTGGTGAGATCGGTCTGTCTTGTAATTCCCAACTTCCCCTACACTACGTTGAACGCAGCCGGCAATGGCCAGGCGGCGCCACGAAGTACTGCATTCAGCGCCACAAGCGGGAAGCGTCTCTGTTACTGGGGCAGCCAATCTGCCCGTCGGGCCGTAGCAGGCGGCGGCGACCTCGATTTCAGCAGTCCCCGTGTGCACCTGTGTCCCATGTCCCTGGTTCCTTTATGCGGTTTTAAGACATCGGGAGCATTGTCAAGTGTTTAGAGAATATTCTAGAGTCGTCATTTGGACACCAGTTTGAAGTTGTCTTCGCTACTTGCGGCCGCCCGATCGGTCATTGTGCTTCGCCCGTCTCCCAGGAAGTGCCTAACACAACGGTAGTGAATGGGTTTATTGTATCGGTTGCCGTCTTCGAGAGCCGGCAGTCCGGACCCGCCGACCCTAGTTGTGGCCCGTCGTTCAGAGCTCACAGTCGGAGTCCGTGTCCAGGCCTCGGATCGTCCTCCGGCTATCACAGCCAGAGTCTCGCTGCGGAACCACTCCGGGACCGTCAAGGACTAAGCCGGTATGGTCGGGGTTCGCCGCTTCCGCCGGTCTGATCCGAACCTCGCTCGGTGGAATTCGCCGGGGTTCGCCATGGGGCAGACCAGCCATGAACGGATCCATCGTTCCTGCCCGGCCCCAGCCTCGTGCAGCACGCACTTCCCCTTTCTTCGCCGGCTGGCCCCGGCTGGCCCCGCTCTCGCGCCTCGCTCGGCCGTCCTCTTCTTCTCTCGACGCCCCACACACTAGAATAAAATTTGGGTAATTAGAACCACTCTCCATGCTACAGAAACCGTACGCACATTGCAAAGCCTGGTGTAAAAAGGCGACAGGCAACAAAGTGTACGTGTAAGAAGGACATTTACGCTTCGCTCGAGCTTTTCTATAAGAAAAAACTTCAGCATCCTGCTTTCTGCACGCCGTCACATTTGTTACCACTCAGCATTAAATTTGGTTGCTGAAACAAACAAAACTCTGTGCTTACAAAAATCCACTTCGCAGGTTTGGAAGGTTTTGGCCAGCGACCACGCGTGCCGAACGGCATTAGAGTGGTTGACCGGGCTGACGGGCCGTTCGCTTGAAGACCTGATCGCCCGATTCTCGACGTCACAGCGAAGCAACAATCGGCCCTGATTGTTCCCGGAATACGTATTTCCCCATAGCGTTATTACATATGTGGCTGTCAAAGCGACTTCCGTGGCACAGCTCGTAGTGAATATGTTATTTTGCCGACTAGACTGCAAAACGAGTTCGTCCGACCACTTTTCCAAGCCTGCACATATATTTTCGTTCACGTCCCCCCCAACAGTTTCTGTAAAATTCACTTACTTGATGCGTCGCACTGCAGTAATCCACTTCTGTCGCCGTGTCGCTTCCCAAGATCTCTTGTAGGGAAGCGGTGAAGTTTGACGCTTGAGTCACCTTCGCGACTGTGGCCGTCTTTCTACGCAGCAGTAGCAACGTTTATTTTTTGGGGGAAACTCTAGAGTAGGCCGAGATATTACAGGAACCCGGTGGTCATAGAGACGTGAAGTTGGGACTTACTTTTACGAAAAACGGTTCCAAAAAAGCTCACGCCGATCCGCAATGCAACGTTCACACGTGGTTTCTCCATGCGCCCGCCCGCAGCCCCCCGCGACCCGCGGAGGCCTGGCCTACCCAGTTTCTTTATTTTGTAGCCGCTAGATGGCGCAACGTGTCGCGCCAAACTGCATTGC